>WTSP01010825.1:6598-26819 GCA_025331215.1 Actenoides lindsayi
TGAATAAAAACAAAGCAGGTGGAAGGTTTTCCCCGTTGTCTCAACAACCCTCTGGGATATAGTGGTAGGGGATGAAAATGAACATGCTTTAACATAGACTGGTCTTCCATGTGTGCATGGGAACACCCCCAACACTTTACAATCTTTAAGATTAAAAAAGCAGGGAAAATATTAAGAAGAAGCCACTATTGCAAAAGCAAAAACTTTTCTCCAGGTTTCCTTTGTGCAACATAGGGCAACAGAAATCACAGCTTTGTTGGGGGGGGGGGAAGTTTTTTCTTTTGCTGGCACTTTTTCAAGTCTTCTCTCATATTTCAGATATATTCCTCCAGTAAGTTTTGACTGAGTGCCTTAGAAGGAGACCTTCATTTACCTATTATTTAACACTGATACACTGATTTAAGTTACTAGGTTTTTCAAGTTTCTGACCTCCTGCATTTTATGATGTATTAAAAACACTGACTCTGACGAACCATTTAATTACATAGATAATAACTGCACATTTGTCCTACTTGCCATTCACCAAAGTTAAGTTTCAATGCTACTTCTGAAACTATTCTGTACGTTCGCCATTCACCAGTTTTGCTTTCAAATTACTAAGGGGAAAAAAATTGTCCTCAATTCTTTCTGTGATACCAATGACATCAACCCAGGGCACTGCAAAAATTAAGAAATAAATTTGCAACTTTTGAGTCTATGGATACTGCTCAATCAAGACTACATGTCTGGAAGAAGAAATGAGATTCTCAAATGACATAAACTGCTATAATTGACTTCCATGGAACTGCAGCCCTTTAAACCAGCTGAAGATCTGGTCCACAAAGCATTAGGCATGGCTGATCAAATCAACCGTTTTGAAACACTGAGCTCTGTGCCTTCTGTGCCAGACGACGTTACAGGGAACGGGTTACAGTCATAAGGAAAGTTCTCTGAGCTGTATAAAAAATGAGACAGAAAAACCCCTGTATTCAGCTCAATATTACACTGTTATTTTGGTATACGAGATTTATGGTACGCTTGCTACCCAACTGAGGCAATTCGCAGAGTAGGCATCTACTCGGTCGTTGGGCTTCGTCAATAAAATTGAGTCTCTATCAGAATCAGCTGCTTATTTTTCAGAATTAAAGAATCCGTGTCATAGTTAAAATACTTTCATCTGCTTAATGGACTTACCACAGTTGTGCTGGAAAGGGTCTTTAGACCAGCATCATAATTGTCATGTTTTCTTCAAAAGAAGTTAAAAAAACCCCACAAATCCTTGCTGGTCACAGCAGTGCCCCTTAAGACAAACCTTTATTTGAAGGCTAGATACATCTGGGCCTTGAAACGAGAGTATTGGTCATTAATGAATGGGAATGGTGATCAGAGTATCATCTAATTAAAAGGTAGGCATGATGGGATGCCCTGCTGGCTTGAAATAAGGAAATGAGCTTCTGAGTCTCTTTGTGAATGCCCCTGGTTTGAAGCTGTGCCATTTGATCTAACAGCAGGTGTGATCTCTAGTAGGACCAGGACATGTGCTGTCTGAAGATGACTGCCTTCTTAAGACTGACCTAGCATGATCCTGGTGTAGGAGCACGAATGTGGGCTGAAAAATGCTTGTGTGTGGGTTGCTGGGTTTGTTTTCAACAGACCGTGGGGCTGGGATTCCCATGGAAAGCACAAAACACCACGTACATCGCTGCCTTGTGAACTGGTCTAACAAAGAAGCAGATAATTGTGGTATAATGGGAGAATAACGGAGGGATTCCTTTCTTACTACATACTTTGTTGATAAAACCTGCCAAAATAATTGACTTTGGTACTGACTCAGACAGCATGTCTCAATTCTTGTGAATTCTCACAAAAGCCTACGTGTTTGAGATCGTGTTGGACCTTCTCCCACAACAACGAGACCCTAACGAGAGGAAAAAGGACACAATAAACTAAAAGCATCTCAGAAATTCAATGTCTGACTTGGGCTACTCCAGAAATAGGCCCTGCTTGAAATGTTAAAATCTTGAGTATTAGTAAATGAAACAACTGAGCACCCTGGGTTCCTCCAAGCTCATGCATGTACATACATAAGCATGAGCACACATGTAAAGGACTTCTGTTCAGCCTTTCATGGCAAATCAGCTGATGACAAACATTTTTAATCTAAATTTAATTTCATAATTCAGTCCTTTGGATCTTGAGAACTTTGCTCGCCATGCCTGTGGGGCATTAGACAGTCACCTCTGAAAAACTGCATGCTGGATTAGCTCTGAGGATCTTACTGATGATAAAAGGTACTGAAGATCTTTATGTTTACGAGGCCCGATGAAGGTCAGTGCTTCCCAGTCACACTTGGGAGGTCCTGCGAGGGGCCAGGAACACAAAGTGGGCAGCAGTGGCATAAATCTTAAATTGCCAGAATATCACACAGGTAGAACAATCCACAACCATGTCTTTTCATGGTCGTGTTCATATAACCCTCTAGATTTTCATCACAAGGCAAGCTCTTATTTCCTACATCCCAGCTCTATGTGGCTGTCTCCTGGTATATTTGTAGCAAATGCAGTATGAGTGAACAATGTGCTATTGCTGCAGCAAAGAAAGCCAATGGGATGCTGGGTTGCATCAACAAGGGCATCACCAGCAGAGATGAAGAATCGTTATCTCACTCTGCTCAGCATTTGTCAGGTCACACCTGGAATAGCGTGTTCAGTTTTGGTCCCTGCTGCACACAAAAGATCTGGACAGGTGGAGAGGGTCCAGAGAAGGGCCACAGAGATGATCCGAAGACTGGGAAGCTGCCATGTGAAGAAAGGCTGAGAGAATTGGGTTTATTCAGCCTTGAGAAAATGAGGCTCGAGGGAGACCTTATCACCATGTTCCAGTATTTAAAGGGTGGCTACAAAGAAAATGGAGACTCCTTTTTTTTACAAGGAGTCATATGGAAAAGAGGAAGGGTAATGGGTACAAGTTACTCCTGGGAAGATTTTGATTAGACACAGAGGAAAATTTTTCACAATGACAATCACATACTGGAATGCTCTCCCCAGGGAAACAGCAGATTCCCCAACACTGGACACTTTCAAGATTCAGCTGGACAGGGTGCTGGGCCACGCCATCCAGATTGTGCTTTTGCCAAGAAAGGTTGGACCAGATGATCCTTGAGGTCCCTTTCCAACCTGGTATTCTATGAGTCTATGGTATGTTATAATAAATGCTACCAGCACGCAGGTAGCTCAGAGGACCCATCCCCACCAATGACATCAAGTCCAGAGACTTGATACTAGAGGTAAGAATCAGTTGCCAGAGAAATGAACTTCAGTATCACGCAGTTTGTCACTCATCCTCTCACGTTACCCTTTGCTATTGCTGCTTCTCTCCATCCTCAGCCAGGAGAACTCTGTATGACCTGCAGCATTTCCACATCCTGGGTGCTGCCCTATCATAAGGCTGGTGACTAAAGACGTAGGGTACAACATAAACTTTGGCAGAGGACAACTAACCAGTAGGTAGGCGCAAGAGAAACGTTGCAGGTTGTCACAGTGCTTTTGCAATTTCTCCAATAAATACTATAAAATGCACAGAATTACACAGCGTAAGTGTATTAAAAGAAAAAGAACTTCTCCCTGCTGAAAAGCTCTGATAAATAATGCAACTTAGGCATAAAGGTCTTTTCCTTGCACGTCGACAAGTTATATGAGCTTTGTTTTAAATGGTCCCTGCAGAAAAGTGACAATTTGGTTTTGTTGGTAGATGCTGCTATGATTAGCATTCTAAAGACCATGCAATTCAACTATTAGACCACATCAACCAGAGATGCAGTACATGAATTCTACCTTCTCTACCAGTGCAATACTCTGCCCACGATGAATAAATTTAATAGTAGATTTACGCGCTATATTATACATTAAAAGAGACTCCAAGAACTTCAGAAAAAGGATGTTGTTCATCCTTTTTCTACTGGTGCTTCTACTGTCACACACCACAGAAATATTTTGACAAGCAAGAGAATATTTTACAAAGATGTACGAAAGCAATGAACCGTCAACACATTACCCTCACTCTTTTTGTCCAGAAAAGGCCACAAATTGATTAAAACCAAGAAAGCGATCTTCACTTTGACAGAAAAGCAGATGTAGATGACCAAAAAATTTGAAATATATTTGGTTTTTTTTTTCCTGTATTAAAAAATAAACATCACTGCAACAAAGTTTCTACATGTGCCTCAGAGTAAAAAACTCGATGACTATGAGAAGACAAGGAAAGAGAGGACTGATGACACAGCTGCTTGCTGCACAGAAAGCAAGTCAGCACCTGAACAGAATCATTGAGTGGCTTGAGTTGGAGGGGACCTTAGAGATCGCCTAGTTCCAACCTCCCTGTCATGGGCAAGGACACCTCTCACTAGCCCAGGCTGCTCAGAGCCCCATCCAACCTGGCCTTAAACGCTTCCAGGGATGATGCATCCACAGTTTCTCTGGGCAACCCATTCCAGTGTCTCACCACCCTCATAGTAAAGAACTTTTTCCTAATGTCTTATCTAAATTTACCCTGCTCTAGTTTAAAGCCATTGCCCCTTGTCCTATCACCACATGCCCTTATAAAAAGACCCTCTTCAATAGCACCATATTGATTTATTATGCACACAGCAAGGACCCTAAGAGAGCAGGTAGATGTTGCCTCCAGCACGACTCATTAAGAGGTTAAATTCTGTTGTTAAAACTGTTTACATAATTCACCTCTATACAACCAACCAAACAATGCACTGTTAGAGTACAAAATTAGAAGTGCGTGGTCTCTAGCCTAGGATGGTTCTTGACCAGCATATTTAAACTTAACATGAACCTGGATGCGATTTAAAAGAAGTCAGGGAATGAGATGACAATAGAAAAGGTTGTTATGGGAAGCCCTGATGCACAGGAACAGCACCTCTTAGAGAGGATACAACCCCACCTTCCCACTTAAGTATCAGATACAAAAGAAACATCAAAATTAACACGGGAAGAGCCATGACAGCAACCACTTCACATAAATTTCCACATGTATATGATACAAACCCCATGGCATGCAAGCAAGAAAACCTACAGACAAGTTCAGCGAGATCAAATATTAACATTCCAAGCCAGGTTGGTTGGGGCTTTGAGCAACCTGCTCTAGTTGGAGGTGTCCCTGCTCAGTGCAGGGACCTCGAAAGGTCTCTTCCAACCCAACCCATTCCATGATTTCTTTCACACCATCCACAGAAATTCTAAACACTGTTCTTACTTGGCATTAGACTGTTCACGATAAGGATGCCGATTACGGGTTTTTTGCTATAAGAGCTGGAAGCTCCTCAAGAGGTGTGGTTTAAAGCCCAGTTACCAGCAACACAACTTAACACTGTCAAAACGTGTATGTTTTATTTATTCACCCCGTGCCTTTACAGAAGTGGAAATTCAGAAGTAATACAGGGAAAAATGAATGGACATTTTAGCTTGTATTTACATCCGTATTAACTTCATACCTTTAGAAATAAGGAAAGGGCAGCTCCTCCCCCCTCTGCCACAGTAAAAAAAAGTGCAGTTATATTTACTAATTCTCGATAACAAAAGAACTAATTGTTCCCAATAATCTGTCCCGACAGCAGCAGTACTTCTACTCTTTGTGATAGACTTTATTCATCCGCAGTAATTCACACCATTCGGAAGAATGGGATTTAAAAATAATATTTAAACAACGCTGAGGATAACAACTAAAAGGTGCCCACAAGAGACATATTTAGATGCCTGCTAAATAGATTTACCTAAGTCAACAATGGAGTTTTATTTGGCAATTCTACATTTTAAAGCTCAATTAGGCCAAAAAGGAGGATACTGCTTATGACTGCAAGTCTCTGCCTGCATTCATTTATTGTTCAGTTCACAGTCTCTGAATACAACACAATCCTCCAACGGAGTCAGCTTTCATAATTCAGCAGTACAAAGTCTGCAAACACATGTAACCTAGATCCATATTTCACAGTGACAGCATATGATAGCAGAATGTGAAGTATTAATGCTAGTGTCACTACAGTCCTACACTCTACTGCACTTTAAGAGAAAGCAGCTGCTGAGATGAAATGTGTGCCAACTGTCTGAAGACAGAAACATAAGAAACATTCCTTCTGTTACAAAGGGAGAGACACACACAAACAGACTTTCTTTTAGACTCAACAAGCACAAAGTTTCTTACTTTCGCCTTTTACGTTTCTATTTCCAAACTGCTCGCGCGCTGCACGCGGGGAGGGGGCTGGGGTGGGCTTGGGGGGAGATGTGCCTGGATGGAAGCCACCGCCTCATCCGTGGAGAAGCTCCTGAAGCAGGGGAGGGTTGGGTGAAGGTGATGAATTGGCATTGGGAAACTGGTGGAACGGTGACGCCAATCTGGAACGGTTCGCCAAAACCAGCTGTAACTACAGAAAGCTCGATTCCCAGCAAGTATCTCACGAGATAGGATGATCCAGCACGCTAGTAGGAGAACCATTAGGACCTCCCAGGAATGCTACTGCGGCTTTTCATTAGCCAAAGCAGTGAAATACCACCTTGCCTTCAAACTTCTTCGTCCTAACCCGTCCTCGTGGAACACATGGCGCGTACCTGCTACTGAGAGCTTTCTCCACTAGACCAAGGGACGGACTAGAGAACTGTAAATTGGATTAATAAGACGAATATTTTTTTTTTTCATCTATTCTCCATGTAAACTGTCAGTGGAGAACCTGCCCTTTTTGATTTGTGTCTTGGTCCTGCAGCAACTGCACCAAATGATCCCCTCCCTGTGCTGTATCACCACCTTTTAAGCAGAGCGCTTGCAATAGGAGCGTGACATAATCCGAAACGTTTGGCCGTAATTCACTTCAAAACTAGTGCAACCTCATTGACCTCCTTATCAAACAATTTATTGTGCATCTGCAGACTGGACAATGAAATAGAGGAGGTAAGGTATTAATGGTGACACTATTTGGCAAGCTCGTCGCGCAGTTCATTCAAAAGGCAATTTTAAAATTGAATGAAGAGGTTTGACTAGGCAATAAAACCAGCCACAATGCCAGTGAGCAGTACTTAGGAGGAAAGCCTCTAATTATCCTATTTATAAATCAACAGCAATTTTACTGATGACTTCTTCTCAAACTTGATTAAAATAACTTCCAAAAAAATTAAAAAATAATCAGATCATATTTATTTTATTAAATTACAATTTAAAAGTATTATTGATTCCCTTCATAAATGAAAATGATAAAAACTTGAGGACAAGAATGAGACAACATTTTTTAAGAGAAACATTTGTACAACACTCGGCAACATAATTATAGTGCTGCCCTTGGGGAAGGGGATTTTATTTTATAATGAGAATGTTTACACTGTTATGGGGTTCAATCTATCTGGGAGGGAAGGTTAAACTTCTTTCCATTAAAGACAGCCTTATAATGAAAAGCTCTGAAAGGAGAATGGAGTCTAATATAGTAGATGTAATGGCCTATTAAATGATTCACACACACAAAATGAATCAAATTCATTGTATCTTACTGCTCTTTTATGACAAAATTGTTGAAAAAATAAAACTATTGTCAAGATAATTGCGTATTACATATACTGTATTACTGTAACTACTATTCTTATTGGGTGACCCAGAGTCTACATTTTAGGTACATTAATAGGGCATTACATTTTAAATACTTTATAGTATTGGAATGTTGCACAAAAATCCCACTTTCACTCTGAAGGCAAAAATCAATTTAGACTTAAAGTCATGCTGCAATTCTGCATCATTCTTTTTCAATTAAGTTTTTGCATACATTCTTTATGATGTCATTTCTACATTCCTGCAACAGATGTTTGTTTATATCCCAATTTACTAAAATGCTGCAGTACTAGTTCCTGATATTTTGAACGTAACCTCTACAAGTAGCTTGTGTTCAACAGTATGATAAATGTTTTCTTAAACTTGCCCCCTCCATCTACTGCTAAAAATCACCATCGCTGATCTTTATACACTAGTGGATGTTGCTCTTAAAGGAGCTTGAATGTACTGGGGGGGGAAAAAAAAGGAAGAAATTAAATAAAAGTCATGGTACATCTCTAAAAATATATTATGCATATATCAGCAGGTCAAAAAACAGAAAACTTCTGGGTTTTGCATGAAAGATTGAAAATAGAGTTTCGTTTATCAAGCCCTGGTTTTACATCAGATCTATCATGCAATAATTTGGCCTAAAAATTACTGTTCATTAAGGAGCTAGTCAAAACAAACAAGCAGACTTAGAAAGTCCACGTGACTGTAGTTAGTCATCTGTAGAACTGTCCATACGTACTCAAGCACAGTGATAGATGATATTATATTATAAACATCAGTGTATATTATATACATATATAAGGATCAGAAACCTTGTATTACTATCTTTCTGGGGTGCTAACGCTTCTGAACACTGACTGCATTATTTTCATGTATTGGAAAGTCACAGGTTGTACCAGGTGCTATCACAATGCAATTCCCCCATAGTAACACAGGAACAAGAACATTTGGGGTACTTTTATCAACTAAATAAATGACACAATCAGCAGTGGCCAGAGTGATGGCTTTTCGGGATCAATCGCCAAAACCTGGGACACCACAAACTGTTAAAACTTCAGATTCCAAAAGGTACTAACAGAAGTTTATAGAAGCCTTTGTGGGTATACCAAGAACTGCAAAGTACCCAGAAATCTGAAACAATTTCAACTGAGTTGTATAAAAAACAAGTCCAGTTTCTTGGGAGAAGCAGCTCGGGGTGAAAAGCCCAACATTTCTCATCTACCACTGGCTATAGAAATGACAATATTTTAAACACGTTCACCTCCTGGGCTACCTATGCTTGATGGATTCTATTTCTTTTTAATAACTATAATTTAAAACCAGTCTAAAAATTTGACACTATTTCACAGCATAAGACTATTTCTTAAAGCTTTTAACACTGAAAACTGAGGCAAGGAAAACCAATTCAAACATACCTTAATTACAGGAAGTAAGGTGGGGATTTTCACTTTTATGTTCCTCTTATTAGAATTCAAAGTAACAGAAATAATCCAGATTTTATAATCTGAAGTGAGACTAATTCCTCCTGCAGCCCACGCCCTCCTCCAGAAGGCAAGCCCCAGTTCCTAAGCACCCGTCAACTGCTATTAAACATGACTGCAATAAAACAACGGAATCGTTCACATCTCATTGAGGCATCCAGTACAAGAAGGTGAGAAATCAGAGAAGGATATCTATTTTCAGGAAGAAATGAATTGCAATTCATTTACTTTGCTTATAAAAAGTAAGATACAGTGTCGAGGATAAAGTTCTACCCACGGACAAGACTCTTCTCTATGAAGATGAATAAAGGAACCATGAGCGAGCATAAGGAGATGGAGAATGTACCAATTTAGAAGGCAGCAAACATAAATGAAATATGGTAAAGAGAAGGTCCAGTGCAGGGCCATTAAGATGATGAAGGTCCTGGAACACCTACCATATGAGGAGAGGCTGAGAGAGCTGGGTCTGTTCAGCTTGGAGAAGAAGAGGCTGAGGGGGGAATCTATCAATATCTAAAAGGTAGATGTCAGGAAGATGCGGTCAAGCTCTTCTCAGTGGTGTCCAGTGACAGGACTAGGGGCAATGGCCATAAACTGGAGAACAGGGGGTTCAACCTCAATGTGAGGAAATACTTCTTCACTGTGGGGGCAACAGAGCACTGGAACAGGCTGCCCAGAGAGGTGGTGGTGGAATCTCCATCTCTGGAGACTTTCAAAAGCCACCTGGACTTGTCCCTATGTGATCTACTCTGGGCAATACTGCTCTGGCAGGGGGGTTGGTCTAGATTATCTTTAGAGGTCCCTTCCAACCCCTAACATTCTGTGAAAGGTTATTGAGGCCAAAATTAGGTTATTTTCCAAAGATGCAGGAGAAGAGACACAGTGGGAAGTCTGAAAGGCAGCTCAGTAATTAGCGAACAGGCAAGAGAGAAATTAGCCCATTAAATAAATGGACTCCTAATTTACCAGTGAAGGAGCCACTCAGAGACAGTTTCTAGTGGCCATCCAAGGTAGACAAGTAGATTTCCTTGAAAGGATGCTCTGAATGCTTTCATGTTGCAAGAGTCCAGGCCTTGCTCAACATTAACTACACTACTTGGAGTAAAAAAATGCCAGTAAGACACTTTATTGAGCAGATGTTTTTCAATTTGGTCACTTAGGACTGCAGGTATGGGTCATGAATTGTCAATCAACAGCCACTAACAACTAAAGGTTCATCAAATCAGCTATTTATTCTTTCCTTCCCCTGGTATCTGTTGCCAGAACCTGCTTTCTCTCTTTATTAAGTCTAGATTACCCATACTTCAGGCAACATTATCAGCAGATTGGAATAATACCAACACATCATACTTTTTGAATAGTTACCCATAGCTATGTACTATATGGGAGGATGACCTGCACGTCCACACCAGCCATTGTGTTTTGAGTATCTCTACCTACCTAACAACTGCTCCATGGATAGTTTGATTTTCTAGGTGAAGAGGAGTATCACTCCAGTTCCCCCATGAAAGGGTTAAAAGAGAGGAAAGTAAACAACGGAGCTTGGACCTCTGAAGACAATAAAGTGCTCAAGTCAAATTTCATATATCCAAGCAAAGCATCTTCATCATTGCAAAGCATGCTCCTAGTTAACATTTGCTTTTGAAACTTCAAGTTAACAAATGCTTCCCAAACTCCATTTTTCTCCAGAAAAAATCCATTTGTTTTCTTTATAGTAGGTCTTTTAAAAGGGAGTCGTAACTGATGGATTACAACATGTTCCTACCTTTTCAATCTGAATTTCATAAGAATAAAATAAACCACAAATGAAAGTGCTTGTACCAGGCACGTTGAACCTTTCTTCTTCTATTAGCATATCAGTCTGCCATCATAACTAGATCAATAGCGAAGATATCTGCTTAAAAGAGCACCATGCTTTCTTTTGTCAGAAATTCATTACTTTTTATTAGGGTCATTGCTTGAAAACTTCAAAACACCATATGGACCTAATTGTGGTTTATTTTGGCAAAAAGGAAGACACTGTAGAACAATTGAGGCATTACATTCTACAATTCCATTACTTTCATCCCTCTCCGTTTTATTACTGTGTCATTAAAGGCAACTTGAGTGAGCGAAGAATTATAGTGTCATGTGTACGGGCTAGTAGATTAATAACAAAACACACTCAAGTTTAAAGGTATCTAACAGCTGTTTTCATTATTTTGTGTAAATACGCTTGAAGCATATCTATCTGATTAGTGGATAGAGTGCTCTTCTCTGTCACATGCCATGGGCACCGCTATGTGCAAGTAATCAAAGTGCTGGGAAAATGAGTTTACATTGTTCACTGCTGAAATACACAAATGTCAGAAAGTGACTGCGCATCAAAGCTCCGGCAAATCATCTGCTGCAAACAAACAGACTCCAATGCACATCGCAGCTTTAAACATTCCTCTGCAGCACAATGACTGAACGGGACTTATTGCCAGCCCAAACGAAGTGACGCTCGCAGAATAGTAAGTCGCTAACGTAGGGACGCGACGACAAGTTCAGCACCGAGTACCTCTGGAAAGAGGGATGCTGCTTTCAGAACAGAAGACAAGAGAGTTTTAATGTCAGAAATGCTGGGCGACTTCATGGATATCACACAAGGTTTCACTAAGGAAAAATAAAAAAAAGGTATTTTTTTCCCTGTTATTACCTTTTTATTATGATTTTTTCATTGTTATTATTAAGTTTTTTTGGTGACTAGTTTACCTGACATATAATCCCTCCTTTTACCAGCAGCAAAAGGAATACCTCTTAGACACCTGGAAAGGGTCAAATCCTCTCTCATCCACATATAGTCAGATAATTCAAGGTGGGTGATTTAAACTCTTATAGCAGATAACATAAGTGAACTCTGAGACCAAAAAGCCCCGAGATGAAGTCTGGGGAAGGACAGGTAAAATTTCAGTCACTGAAAGGAATTACTAGATAGAAAGTTGGTCTTTCTGTCATACACTTGCTTCTAGTGAAGACAGGTAATTTTAGTATTAAACTACTCTACACAAGGATGAATATGAAAGAGCCTTATATAGACTCTTTCACATATTATATAGACTCTTTCCAATACAGACTTACCAGAGAAAGAAAGTTAAAATAAATTCATCCTGACTCCAATGAGCTCCACAGAAGAATTTTATCCAAATGCTTCAGTGAGAAAAAGTAAACTGAGGCAAAATTCCTGAAGAAGGATGCTTACAAAGCCACAGTACTCAAACACTCTGCCTGAAGATGGTTGTTGCTGAAACATGTATCACCTCATACTTTCCCCAAGCACTGTGATTGCCAACCCTTGGTATCACTTCAGTTTGCATTGTCTTCTGAGGGCTGCTCAGGCTACCATAAAACAACAAAGGCCATACTGACGCCCCAAAAACTCCAGTGTGTCAAAAGGAGAGGAGGGATTACCTCGAATCCTGGGTTCGGTTTTGGGCCTCTCACTCTAAGAAGGACGTTGAGGGCCTAGAATATGTCCAGAGAAAGGCAACGAAGCTGGGGAAGGGTCTAGAGCACAAATCTTATGAGGAGTGGCTAAGGGACCTGGGGTGGTTCAACCTGGAGAAAGGGAGGCTCTGGGAAGTCCTTGCTCTCCGCACCTCTCTGAAAGGAGGCTGAAGCCAGGTGGGAGTTGGTCTCTTCTCACAAGGAAGAAGTGACAGGACAAGAGGAAACGGCCTCAAATTGCGCCAGGGGAGGTTTAGGTAAGATAGTAGGAATAATTTCATCCCCAAAAGAGTTGTTAAGCCCTGGACCAGGCTGCCCAAGACAGTGGTGGAGTCCCCATCCCTGGGGTGGTTTCAAAGCCATGTAGGTGTGGTGCTGAGGGACATGGTTTAGTGGTGACCTGGCAGTGCTGGCTTAATGGTTGGCCTTCATGACTGAAGGTCTCTTCCAACCATAACTATTCTATGATCAAACGCACTGGCTGTGACATGTCTTTCTTCAAAAGCACTAAAATGTCCAGATGATCTTAGTACACAGATAGAGGCAAAACCAGTCCTCTCAGTTTTTCCCCTTCCACCATGGTTATTATGAGTCTTGCTAATAAAAACTCCTCCTGATGCCAAATACAGAGAGAGGTTGGACACACGAGCAAGCTACACCTTGCAGGACACTCACTGCTCATCTATGAAACACTTGAGTCATGAAATACAAGATAAACACTGGGTACAGTACACAGAACAGACTGGTCTTTTGTTGTGTCTTTTACAGACACTAGAAATAAATCATCTCCTCCACAGACTGGTTCAGATGTCAAGACTGAAGTCAGTGTGTGACCATCTCACAGTCCATCTCTTTTCACTGTTTCACATTTCAACCATAGCAAACATCTGCAACTGCTTGGCACCACTTCTATATTGTTTAACCAACTATCCTATGAATTCACCAAATTCTTCTTATACTTCAATAGTGTTTCAACACTATTGAATCATTAAAAAACTAAATGCCTCTCAGGAAGAAAAAAAAAAGAAACAAAACCCAAAAAACCCCAAACAACCAACCTCCCAATACAACCTTTTTTTCATTTCCCATCTGAGTCATTTAATAATGACCAATTTATACCTAGTGGATGTTGTAAGGATTATCCTGGAACTTAAATAATTCCTCGTCTTTCATGGCATTTATCCTCTGACTGTATTTATAAAGATTAACATATATCCCCTTCTCAACCTTTATTTTGCTAGGACAAGTGAACCATACTCTTTTAATCTGCTCTCATAATACAGATTCTCCTAATCATCTTCACAGCAATTCTCTATACCTGTTTCACAGTTTAAATTAATCTGTCTTGAGCATGGTTGACCAGAACAACATATAATTTTTCAGTGCTTTACATAGACACACCAAACTGTGTATTTAAAATATATCTTTTCTATTGTGTGTGAGAATCACATAAGCTGTTTTTTGTTTGGTCTGGTGCAGCCAAACTGCTGCTTGCTGCATCTCTAGCAGCAAGTTCACTACATGTCTGTGTGTCCTTTACCTGCACAGACATATAAACTGATCCACCATTTATCACCCAAAAGTGACCAAGGGAAGAAAGATCTGCTTGCTTCTCTATTCAACATCTATGAGAACCACCAGCTGGAGATGAAAAATGCTTGGGTTTTTTTTTTTGGAGAAGAAAAGTCATAGAAATGAAGACACGTAACCCCGTTGCAAAGCATCCATGATGAGTATTCTGGCAGAAGGAACACACCTAAAAATCAAATCCATTCTGGAGAGATTAAATCAGAGTCTCTTCAACTGGCGCAGAACCAGCACTAAGAAACCTGTGGTTTCTAGACAGTAGTAAAATGGAAAGAGCTGACAAGGGAGGGCAAGTGGAAAGATGAGGGCTTTGGCATAATGGCAAGACATTACACACCATTAGTCCTATGGTTAGTGGGGCATTAATGAAAATAGAGACAACATGGTCTGCTGATGAGTCCCAAGATTGTAAGTGGGGCAGAAATTGCATGAAAAAGACCTAGGATGGGCCAAGTCTTTAGTTTTCTGCAAGCCTGACCTGAGTGCTACACTTATGAGTCACCTTATAGGAAACTGGCACAGTTTTATAAGGAATCCACTCCAAAATTAATTGAATCCACTCTAAAATTAATCAAAGGTTGGTTAACGTAATACCTAATTTGTTATTCTTGGGCCTGTAACATTGCTTTAAAAACAGACTGAACATCATAATACCTTGCTATGCAACATCCAAAAACCCCTTTGCTGCAAAATTTGGACTTCTCAACGCACAAAATGCCCCATTGCTACAAAAGGCAATACAATCCAAAAATCTCTTCTCATACATACTCCAGGAAAAGAAGCTGGGAGTTACTGGACTTGGATATCCTATAGCTCTTCAACTGGCATCCCTACTAGTTGGTGTTCATAAGCCCAAAACTCTGATGAACCCTCATTGCTACTTAGAGACATGTCTTTTCAACAGTAAAGCAGAGCAGCCTCCTACCTTAAAAGCACTTCTGGTACCTTTACGTTGGGATTTTCATATTTTTAAATGTATGCTATTTGAATTATTTAAAGGGAAGAAGAGGAGGATTATTTCATCAGGGAGTCACAACTGAGCAGGGGGAACGTCCAAAATATAAAATATTAAATGTTTGCAAATGCAAAAGCAAAAAAAAAGAAAAAAAAAAAAGAAAAAACCCCACACCTAAACAGATTAAAACACTCCTTGCACAACAAAGAAATGATCTGTGATTTGGCAAAATTAAAAAACATTTAACTCCATCCCATGTGGTTATGTATAAATAAAACATCTGTATTAAGTTGTTCTTACACATTACATAAAGGTCATCACCATAGGACTGGAGAGCTGCGTTTCAGGTTTCCTCTTCAAACTTAAAACTGTGATTTTACATATTCCATCGTGTCATTTTGTTCTCTTATTCTTTATTCTCTGAAATTCCTACAGAACATCTTAGTATCTTCTCCACTGACACTTCCATCTAAACAGCATCTCTAAGTTGAATTGGTTGCCTGCAATCTAGCGCACAGCAGTGCTCGAAGCAGATCCAACCCACTTAAACTTCAGTTTCACATTCAAATTTGCAATACTATCTATTCCACTACTCTTTTAGAAGACCCTGCTTTTGGGGGTTTTGGTTGTTTGGGGTTTTTCTTCCCTCCAAAGTAATCCTGCATTCCAGGCGAAGCATGGCTTTTTCTAAAGGTATTGCCATTCCCCCATGACCAGTAACAGAGACTCCTTCATTCTCCTAAAAATGAATTCTGAACATGTTTTGTATTCTCAGCGAAGAATCTCTAAAACCTCTGATATCTCTTCCTCCTCCTTATCTTTCCAGCAATTTCTAGCACATCACCTGCTTTCTTTTCCATTACAATACAACGACGAATGCCCAGAATATTTAAGCAATAAGGTTCTGTCACTGCCTTATGTAGCAACTCAGAAATACATGCCCGATGTGACTGCTCCCCTCCCTGCTACAATTCTGTAAGCACGAAATCACTTTAAAGGAAAACAAAACAAAAAATCCACCTCCACTTCCATGTAATATTCATGAATTTCATAATAAAAAATATTAAGGGGTTGCTCAAACATCGAAGGGCAGTATCTTGAAATGCAAAATTCATCAGGGACAGCCTTGTCTATAAACACCATCTTTCACACATGCAAAGGATTTCAGTCTGTACCTTCATATGGATTGGAACTGAACTGGACACGGTCACATCACTCGATAGCCAGCGTTTTAAGTTTCGTGTGCCACCTCTTCCCACCCATGTTAACGTTGTGTTCACGCTGACTGCCCTCGGCTCCCAGTGACTGCAGGGAAAATGAGGGTATTTAGCACTTGGTGGAATCCTGCCATTAATCAATAGCCTTTTTCTACTTCAAATAGAAGAAGAAGAAGAAAAAAAAATTAAAAAAAAACCCTAAAATCTTTACTTTCAGTCTGTCATGACAATTTTAATCAATTACATTTAAACTTCACTGGTTCTTACTACAACAATTTGATGCAAACTCTGAAAGCATTTCATGTCCGAATCATCCTGTGTGGGGATGATCACAGAATCATTTAGGTTAGGAGAGACCTTTCAAGATCACAAAGTCCATCCATTAACCCAGTACTGGCAGTCACCACTACATCATGTCCCTCAGCACCACATCTCCATGGCTTTGAAACCCCTCCAGGGATGGGGACTCCCAACACTGCCCTGGGCAGCCTGGGTCAGCCCTTGACAACCCTTTTGGGGATGAAATTTTTTCCTCATATCCAACCTAAACCACCCCTGGTACCACTTGAGGCCATCTCCTCTCATCCTATTGCTTGTTCCTTGTGAGAAGAGACCAACCCCACCTGGCTCCAACCTCCTGTCGGGGACTTGTTGAGAGCAAGGAGGTCTCAGTCTTGAGAAAGACTCTGTTGTGAAAGAAAAAGAGAAAGAACAGATAAAGATCTGAGGTAGGAAGATAAAGAAAGCCCCCAAGAGGCCTTGCATTTGTTATGCTTTATAAAAGGTAACAAAATCTTATCAAATCTGCTCTCGTGAGACCCCACCTGGAGTACTGCATTCAGCTTTGGGGCTCCCAACATAACACAGACATGGACTAGAGGAGGGCCACAAAAATGATCAGAGAGATGGAAAAATCTCTCCTGTGATGAAAGGTGGAGAGAGTTGGGGTTGTTCAGCCTGGAGAAAGGAAAACTCTGGGAGGACTTTATAGCAGCCTTCCAGTACTTAAAGGTGGCCTACAGGAAAGACAGGGAAGGACTTTTTAACAGGGACTGTAGTGATAGGACAAGGGATGATGACTTCAAATTGAAAGAGGGGAGATTTAGAATAAATATTAGGAAGAATTTCTTCACTAGGAGGATGGTGAGACACTGGAACAGGTTGCCTAGAGAGGCTGTGGATGCTCCATCCCTGGCAGTGTTCAAGGGCAGGTTGGACGGGGCTTTGAGCAGCATGGTCTAGTGGGGGGTTGGAACTAGATGAACTTCAAGGTCACTTCCAACCCAAACTATTCTATGATTCTGTGAAAACGTGTGGTATTGTGGAAATTAAAGTGAAAAGCAGATCATTGTTTTTATTCTGAGTAAGTACAGCTGAATTACTGTATTACAGATACGACTCATCCCAGAAAAATGAGAAGCACCATTCATACCAGTTGCTGATGAAGGTGTCATTTTCATCCCCTCTCCCATGACATCCCCTGGCTTCAAATGCCCACGCTTATTACAGCAAGGCAGTCCTCCTCTCTTTACAAGTTGCAGAGAAATTATTATGCATGGAAGTGCCTCATAATCCAGTCCAGTCGTGACTCTACCACTGACTTCCCACATGAATATGCACGAATCAATTAAACCTCTGAATGCATCAATTTCCTCCTCGAGTAGTAATGATAATAATAATAATAGCTGCCCGTTGTATAGGGCACTGGATGTATTATTTTTAATGCCTGCTAATGAAATGTGCTATTAATTATTAGACTGCAGTTTGTTTTTGAAAGCCAAGGTCCAGCGCTTCTCAACTTTGTACTCCAAGTGACACAACTCAAACACTTCCAAACAACCAACGACGGGAAGTGCTCACCAGTACCAATGGCAAATCCTACTCAAAAAAATCAAGCGGTGTTGAAATCAGGATGAGAACTTTCCGATCCTACCAGCTACGCTGCAGAGAAATTTGCAGCTAAGGGGTTAATCAGATTAGATGGGAGTGGTTATAGGCTCTGTGCCACAGGTTTTGCCCTTTGTGGCTTCTCACATCCCAGACTTGGAAAATATGAGCTGTGATACTGAGAAAGGTAAGAAGCCAGCACAGCCCCATAGTGATAAATGAGTTTGCATCATCTGTCATTAGAACTTCCTGCCAACAGGGTCATTCCCTATTAAATTACCACTTGTCAATGCTTAAAATACTGATTGATAAATGACTGTGCCAAAACTGATAACACGACAGCTTTTATTTTCTAATATTCTTGGTTACCACATTCTGCTACTTCAAGATACAGATATAGTAGGGTGGGTTTTTTCCACCCCCCCCCAAGTACTTTAGTGAAAGACAATTTAATCTAATATAAAACTAACAGGTACTGTGTATAATGATTGGTCCTGATATACATTACATACTATTCTTCTTGCCAAAATAAACCTACTGGCGATTTAGCGATATGGGTAGATCCAAGTTTCACATTTCATCGAATGCTAGTAATCTGTTTTATCAATATAAACTGCATTTTAATGAAAAAATTCTTTTCTTCAGTACACTTCACTTTTAATGCCCCAGAGTATAATAATTCGTTCATGCTGTAGAACAAGAATGTTTTACAAGACCTTAACTCTCCAGAGAAATTTCTCTGTAAATACAAAATGCAAGTTTTATGGGAATGTGTTGTATGCAACATGAGCAGTACCCAACATAATAAAAAAAAAAAAACCCAAACAACTAGGTTGCACAGAGAATTCTGCTTAAGTATCCTTGTGAGCTATTGTGAGACTAAATGGTTATTATGATTGCGTTTAGTGGAATACCTATACGACAGATAAAAGACAGTCAGTAAAACTATTTTTGTCCCTGAATAGATAAAAAGAAATTACTTTTTAGAAAGTTGTGCAAAATGAATACATCCCAGTAGACCGCTCAGGCAGGTCCTCCTCTAGAAGGGCACTCTCAGTCTGCTGCTGCTGGAGAGCTCTGGGGATAAAGATTTTGGGGATAAAACTGCCATGCCCTGCTGGGGCAATAGCTACTCCTCCATGATCCAGAGCGAGAATGGAAACTGCTTCATGATCCATCAACCTCCCCAGTGGCACACGATGCATGGGTGGAGGAAACAGCATGTAAGAAGCACCTACAAAAACAGGCTGAGAGAGTCGGGGTTGTTCAGCCTGGAGAAGAGAAGGCTCCAAAGAGACCTTGCTGCCTTAAAGGGGGGCTATGAGAAAGAGGGGGAGAGAATTTTTTAGCAGGGCCTGTTGTGACAGGACAAGGGGTGATGGTTTCAAACTAAAAGAAGGGAGATTTAGACAAGGTAAAGGGAAGGTGTGACCTTGGCCAAGGTTGCCCAGGGAGCTGGTTGATGCCCCCTCCCTGGAACCATTCCAGGTGAGGTTGGATGGGGCTCTGACCAACCTGCTCTAGTTGCAGATGTCCCCGCTAAGTGCAGTGGGGTTGGACTAGATGACCTTGCAAGCTTCCTTCCAACCCAAAACAGTCTAGGATTTTATCATAAGCAAGCACTGCTGAATACGGATGCTTGAGGCACCCTTCATTCAACCACCCTTGCTGCAGGTGCATCTCTCTGTAGTTAGAACTTATCCCAGAGATGCAAAAGATAACCGACATACTGCCAAGGGCTCCAGAACTGAAAGACTCCATTTTACGTACCTTTTAAGCTAGTAATGCACTTTCCTCCCAACAGGGACTGTGCCCCAGATCTTGAGACCATCCCTCACGCTTGTTCAGTAACTCTTCGCGCACCAACACCAACCCTCCAAACCTGCTCGCGGCCGCTGAGGAGGAAAGACATTCAGGGGAGTAATCTCCGTCACCCAGTTCTTCAGCAGCAAGCCCCAAGGTAGGAGCAGTCTATTGGTGTTTTCTAATTATGCTAACTACCCATAAACGGCGGTGGCAGGGAGGAGATGCCTACCAGAGAGAGCCAGGCACACCACGGAGAT
>WTSP01010825.1:26919-56247 GCA_025331215.1 Actenoides lindsayi
CCGGAGATGCCCGATCCACCACCAAAGGCGGTCGCTGGCCTCAGAACCAGAACCACTCTCATTAGCATAGTACTCCACCTAAGCTAATCGATGCTATTTCACTGGAAGGCTAATTAGCCAAAAAACTGCTCTTCTAAGGCATACTGCTTCCCGTATGCGAGGCAGTTCACTAGAGCTCACGTGGGTACCGCTGCTGAGCATCTCGCTGTGCGATGCAGACACGTCCCCAGTGCTCATCTATAGCTCTGGGCTCTGGTGGATTCAAGTCTCTCCTTGCTTGTTGACATGGGTATTTTTCCAGCACAGCAAAGCTATTGTATAGCATTAGGATTACAGAGGAAGGGGGAGCCCCTTTAGTGATCTAAACAGAGGTCTGAAGTTCAGCCCTGCAAGCCTGGCCCAAGTAATGAATTTTTTTGTTTGTTTTTTTTATTTCCCCAAAACAGGCTCCCCAGCATGTGACAGTCACATTTCTGTACAAGAGATACTGTCAGCATCTTTTATAAACTTCTGCTTTAGTCAGGAAGTCCCTTGACTGGCCCTAAAGTACTCTCTAAATTGGCAAATTCTGCCTCTCTTACACTATAACTAAAAAAATATGAAATCAAATGGTTGAAAATGTCCTGTTAACTGTACTAAGTTATAAAAGCAAATGAGGAAACAACCATCTAAAATCTTTAATTCTACTTCAAAATGTGCAGCGCAGACAGTACAAGATTCTCGCTACAAAGTCCCACTTAAAAGAAGCTATTTTTTATTTTCTGTTGTAATCCTCATCCTCTCGTGTTTCTCTTCTATTATTCCACCTTAGTCCAATGTGCATTTTGAGCTCTTAGGAACGTTGCTTCATTCTTGCTTATAAAAACATCCTCCTTCTCTACCACATCGTGATAATAATAAAGACATACCACAGTCAGAGGAACAGTAATAATAACCAAAATCCATATTACAATTTGCAATGAAATGAATTCCAATGAGTACTGAATCTGACCCCGCTTTACTGACTGCCACAGATAGTGTGGACACAGATGGACCAAGAGAATTCGTATACATGATCAAGACCACCTTCCAGAGGTGTTCCAGCAGGGTCTGCTGGCATATGGAGATGGAAGTACCAAAGACAACATCAGCAGAAAGGGCATTTTCTTCCTGGATCAGAATTTTCCAATGCAGAAGTGGAAACAGGTTATATCAAAAGAGACTCTATTGATTGGACAGAAAGAAAAAAATAAAATAGGGGTTTATCTAAAGTACCATACAAAAAAATATACTGAATTTGAGGCAATGACAATGTAAGTGTGAATTCCAGTGTATTTAATTCACTGTGTTATAAACCCTCAGTCTGATACGCAGCACATATGGCACATAGGATCAGCTACTGGTCTACATCCCCTGCAATATATATGCATTATGAAGCCTTAACTTGGAGTTTTATTTGTCTCCAAGCTCTGAAGTACTCCAATATGTATTTCTACCTAAAAGACTTCATCAGAATGTATGAAGAGGAGACTTCCAAGTCAGAAACGATAAGAGAGTGAGTGTATATGGAGTAGCTGGGGCACCACAGGATGCTAGTCCTTGTCAGAACCAGAAAACAGGAGGATTAGGTCAGTAAATTTCTTATTCTGCTAAACCCTCAAATCCTTTCATCTCTTCTCATTGTCAGATAAGGACCACAGTCTGGTTTTTCCACTCTGGGAACTGCAACACATGTTCTTATGACAAATATTTATTAAAAAGGAGAATCTTTATAAAAAAGCATGGAAAACTTCCTCTCCCAAGTAGAAAAGCTGTGATTAGATGCCCATCGGAAATACTTAAATGCACATTACACGTGACTACAATGTTACCTCTTGAAGTATTCACAAGTATTTCCTAAGACATCCCTCATTCTTTTCCCTTCACTCTGAAGTGACCATTCACTGTGCTGCTTGTGCTGGTTTGTGCGCCCATCACCTGCAGTAATTACATTAAAAGGTGGATACATTACGGGATTAACTTATGTGACACGCTCCCTAATTACACTGGTTTTGATCAAGGGTCAGATATATTTTATTTTGCCTTACAACTGCAGCATTAATCTAAAATAATCTTAAAAAGATCACCGTCGCACGCACAAGGATGATTTCTTAATCACCTCTCTCCTAAATCCAAATGAAGATTACATTCAAGACACAAACACAACCTGAGACGTTCACACGCAAAATAAAAGAGGTCAAAGGGAAAAAAATAAAATAAAATCACCCTGGTTATTTTGCCTTCAGAATTTTTTAAACGTTTCCCCAACATCTCAACAAAATTATGCATTTTAAAAAGACTGCAGGCACTGAAATGATTGTCAGTCATGCAAATAATCACTTACTTACACTGTATGAGTTTGGTTTGGAGAAAGCAAATTACCATTTGAAAATAACTTGAAAAACACTCTGGGCTAAGAGCTTGCTTTATAAATTTTAGCTTGGCCACAATTTTTCTTAACCTTTTTCTCCTCCATCTCCATTCAGTCACTATACTAACACAGCCTAAATTTAAAAAAAAAAGCCCAAACAAACAGCATTCAATTGCCACAGGTGCATTCAACATGATTTAAAACACGATAATGTAAAGAAATAGTAAATATTGGCTGCAGATGAATGTCAAAACTCAAAGAACTTCACTGTTATGCTGCAGCAGTCCTGTCTTCTGCTCTTTTTTTCCTGTGATGATATTGGGCTTTGTCTAAAAAACCCCAGATCTTACATCTAGAATTAGTTGTTGAATTATATATGTACTAGAAATAACAGAGCTGACATTAGTCACACAGTTGTTTATGAACATCTTATTTTTGTCCATCACTGCTGAAAATCAAATAGTTTTTTGCTAGAATTCCCAGAGCAACCATGACGATAAAAACGTGAGAGGTGTCCTGCTTTGTGAGGTGAGATCTAACACAAGAGCAGGATGTGAAGAAGACCACACAGTTAAGAGATGAGATCTGCCTCCTTTACCAGTCTGGGTAGTAGTCCAATGATTTTACCCACCTAATCACCTTCTGCTTTGGACAAACCATCATCGTGTGTATGACTTCAGACTCATCTGCAGGTCTTATTTGACCCCATCTGCCAGGGATGACAAGTCCAAAAGAGACGATTTAATATATGAGATGGGGTTATCACAACTTCCATCTCTAAAACGAGCTTGGGCCACGTGACTTCCTAAAGTATGCCAAAAAACACGAGACCCTTTCAAAATAGCTTGATATCAAATACGCTAAGCATCTGTAGCTTTCCCTCGCTCTCAAAAAACATGGTCTCTAAGACATCGTAGATCCTCAAAGATAGATCAACAACAATCTCCACCAAGTAGCCAAGTCCCTAAGCAACACCGGAGGTTGGAACCAGATGATCTTTAAGGTCCCTTCCAACCCAAACTATTCTATGATCCTTTGATTTTAACCCACTTGCAAAAAAAAAAAAAAGTAGTTTTAAAGAATTTAGACATTGATTTTCAAACGATTTCCCATCAGTGCTTTACAATATAAAAGTTTTGCAGCTTTACTGAAATGCAAACCTTTCAGCGTGAACATTAACAGAGTGCATGAACTGTACTAAAAGTCTCTCCACCCCAAACTACCACTAATGTAGAGGGCCTTTGAAATAACTGTATGTACAAACCGGTCAGGGACAAACATCTCAAGTTTGGCCAGAACTTATCAGACCAAAAGCCAGACTCTTGCAAAGTCCTTATGGTGCTTTCCATCCTTATTTTAGCAAAAAAAAAAAAAAAAAAAAAAAAAAAAAAAAAAGAAGAAAAAGAAAAAGAAAAAGAAATGTACCCAGCACTGTGTTGGTTTTAAGAGTATAATCAAATTGCAGAGTCATTCTCTATTTAGTGCCGGTCCCACTGAAGCAAAGTTCCTGTTCGGTGGGAGGAGAGTCCCTTATAAGAGGAAAAACAATTGTGCCAGGTTTAATCAAAAGTGAAAAGGATCGAGCGAATGTCCCCTTTGAGCCACATAACCCACCGCTAATTTCAAGACGGGGCTCTGAAACGAGGGTAATAAAAAACGTCCTTCAGAGTAACCGAGGAAGACTGAAGAGCAACTACTGCTGCAGCTAATGCCAACATCTGCAAGTCTGCTCCCTGGCTACTGGGATGCTTTTCACCTACCTGGAAAGCAATAAAAGAAGGGGTACGGGAGGGAGGAGGGAATAAAATCCCCCCTGCAACACACCGAGGGAAATCGAGCTTCTTGACTACGGGCTTAGCACTTTTACCGTTCCCTCGCATTTCTTCCTCCTCCTTGACCTCCCCGGTATGAATATATACAGAGCTGAGGAGCAGGCAGCTCCTCGAAGACAAAAACAAGTGGGAAATCACTCATCCTGAACGATGCGAGTTCGTACGACACACACCGAGGGCAGGCTCGGCAGCTCAGATGCTGCCTGAATAGCCTCTGATTATCGAAGTACATTTATCAATTAGGGGATTTTGCATATTATCAAACTCTTTCATTAACGATGCTTTAGCTGATTAGTTAGAGCGTCACCATAAATAGAGAGGTTTGACAGGCTGAAGGCAATTTATGATGTGGAAAATGCACTGACCTGCTCACATCAGGAAACCTGACTGGAAAATAAAGAACTTGGCACTTCGGCCTGATTATTTTTTCCAAATCCTTAGGTCTGTGGTCAGGAATCAGCTTCATAAATTTTCCGATGGATGTAAGAAACGATTCCATATTAAAAGCAGAGTTGAACACCACGACATCAGCAACCAAACTGTAAAAAGAGGTTAAGATTGATGAAGGCACTGCTGCTGCAAAAGAATTCTTTTAAATGCAGTGGAAATAGGATGCATATTCTCATAAACAAACAAAAGGTGCCAATGGAATGCTAAGTAAAATCAGTCTCTCCATGTGAATTAGGAGTCTCCTATGTACCTTAATCAGAAATGCCTTATTTTCTGCCTACTGGCTTTGAAATATTTTTTAACTTTTTGTTACCTAAGCAATAAATTACTATTATTAATCCAAAGGGGCACATCCTCTTCTCTCTGTGGATTACTTTTTATTCATAAAATAGTAAGAATAGTACTACTGTCAATATCTTTGCAAAGCACAATAAACAGCTAAATCACTGTAATAATGACTTTTGAAAGAGTAAACTTGAAAGAAAATGAAAATTCCTTGGAAATAAACCTTTGTATTGAAGGACAACTTACCTTTGGTTAACCCACCTTCAACCAACCACCTGTGTCGGGTAGCAGGATACTAGAGAAATGGAGTGTTGCTTTAACTTATGTGTACACAATCCTGACTAAAAGTACATTCAACAAATATACACAGAAAATACATAGCACGCAGTACCAAAAAAGAACAATGTCTGAAAACATTTGTCATATAAATTAAATGCTTTGTTCTTTACCCTTGTATTTTAAGATCGGCCGGATCAGTAATTGTAAGCTATAGCTCAGTGATGACACAGGTATTATTTCTCCACTCGAAATCAGCCTGGAGTAAACAAGCAGCTATCAAAACCCCAGAAACATCTGGAATTTTATCCTGGGAGTGCTGACAGAATCTCAGCTAGGCTGGCAAGCCCGCAACGCTAACGGAGGTAAGAAATGCTTTATGGCCAGTTGGTTTTCTCAATATGTTATATATTGTAATACAGACCTACAGGTCATAAGATACACTGAGGACACGTGTTCATCAGTCACCGAGCTGGTGAGAAGTATATTTGAGGTGAGAGGCTGTCATTCATCCTCACTGCACCTCACTGCTGGCTGGTCAAGAAAGAGACCTGACACTGCTCACCAAAGCAGCAGGAGTCAGCAGGAAAAACAACAACAGAAGAAAAACAAAGATTAGAAAGAAATAATCCTTTTCAAGCAGGCTGTGGGAGCTGAAGTGCTTTCTGGAATCCCACCCTCTTCCTCACCTATGGTTTCTAACCCACCGGTACCCTTGTTCTTGTACAAACTATCCAGTCATCTTTTCTGCCCTGATTTACAGATGACAGGAGACAACGCAGGAGCCCGGCGCCTTTCTTTGCTGCTTGCTGACACGTAGCAAAGGCTCCAACACCCTCATCTCTGCTTCCCTTCTGCATGAAGTCTGATCTGCCCAACTTTTTTCCTAGAGGTTCTGCGTATCACCAGCAAATGAGAAAGAACCCAGCACCGACACTGCTTTAAGCAGCTGAAAGGAATCTCAAGCATCACTGATAAGTGTGATTTTATTACATTAACTCTCTAGAAGCATCAGGGAGAGAAAGGAAACGATTCTCTTTCTTTATGATCCAAAGCACCAACCCGAAGGTAAAAAGCGCTCTGATTTTCATCGCTTCCAAAACCTCCGTGCAAAGCTGGAAAGATGCATTTTCCCCATCTCTAAGAGATTTGGAAGGTGGGGAGATGGAATTTCTTTGCAGATGACCACTAGGCACTTACAAACAGTCCCGAGGACATGGCTTCTATATGCTGCTAAAAACAGGGTTTCTGCAGCAGCAGAAATGGAAGGTGGGTATTATATAATTACACATAGAAGCCATTGGAGGCTGAAGGAGACAGAATAGAGCATCTATAGAAGTCTTTTTTTTTGCTTTTTTCTAATAAAGAGGATTTTTTTTTTTTTTATCTTAAAACTATGTGTTTTGAGGATAAATGTTTGTCAGCT
Source organism: Actenoides lindsayi (assembly GCA_025331215.1). Taxonomy (NCBI): domain Eukaryota; kingdom Metazoa; phylum Chordata; class Aves; order Coraciiformes; family Alcedinidae; genus Actenoides; species Actenoides lindsayi. The sequence continues at coordinate 33,578 of WTSP01010825.1, forward strand.
TATAATAGATTGTGAAAAATAACTGCCATAATAAAGCAAAATATATATATATATGCACAGAAATATTCCTTTCCCCAGTGCCAAAATCCCCATCTTGGACTCGATGATCTTTCGAGGTCCCTTCCAACCCCTAACATTCTGTGATTCTATGATCTTTTTGTTGTAACATCTGAAAATGGCTGCTACTGCTTTCAAAAGGTCTTCCACTACACTTCCCCATCTTTACTGCTCAGCAAGTGAAACATCTTGCAAAGGCTGTGGCAGAAGCAGCTGCAGAACGGCCAGAGTACAGACAGATCATGATCTGTGAAATTTCAGTATCAACTGGCTTATAATATAAAGATGTACAAGCTTAACTTGTACCTTAAAATGCTCACTCCCTATTCCCAATAATTCTCCTACTAACAGAGAGGTGAGAAAGATCATGGAAATTAATTTCTTTCAGTTCAAAACAAGTGAGTTTTGCTGCTTCACTTAGGTCTGTGCAGTGCCTAACCACAAAGCTTTTCAGCGGTGCTGTTATTAACTTCTTTCATTAACTCAGATTCAAGAAATACATTTGTTTTTAGCAACAATAAAGGACTGCAGCCTTTAAAACGTCTGGGTATTTTAGCACTGCACAATTGCTGAATACTAGATGAAAGAAATATAAGGATTTATCTGGTATGTTTACTGCCCTCTCTTCACAAGAAAACTGCTGCAGTACATTTTAATTTCTGTTTATTTCCCTAAAACCCTCTATATAATTTCAGTTGGATGCAGTAAAAGCTATGGCCAAGCAAGAGCTGATTAGCTGCAGCTCTGCAAAGCAGCCATGAAACAAAGCATCTTGCTCACAGCCAAGGCACGGGTCAAAATCCCCACCACTAACTGGTGACCACTAACTGGTGACCACTAGCGGGTACGCGATGGTAGCCAGTATAGCATCGGTGGACTTCATACAACAAAACTGAGTGTATGGAGTAGATTGTTTCTGCCACAGCACTTTTATCAACCTCTCCTCAGGACGCTGCTGGTACCTATGTTTGCTACAGGGTCATGATTTATACCAAGGAGGACTCCTCAGGCTTAAGATGATGCAAGCTCGTAGCCAGCAGGACACCTTAAATAAGACGGAGCGGTGCGAGGAACACCTACCATGAAAGAACCTGGTTGTATCCATACTGAAAGTCCCTTTCCTGGCATTTCTGGACAGGATATGCCAATTGGTTCTCATGGAAGTAGAGGACCTTTTTCAATTTTCCAAGGTCAGGGCGCAGGGCAGCGAGTTCAGCCAGGTTAAGCACCGAGCTTGCAAAGAGGATCCTGGAAAACAAGGAGAACAGTGTTTTAGCGTCTGTGAGCATGCTCGCAGGGGTCACCCCTTCCCCTTCTCCCCCCCCACCCCGCAAGAGAAACATAACCCCTATAGGGACACATCAATAGCTAAGCCTTAATACCATGTAGCAGCATTCGAAGTTTTGATCTCTTAAAAAGCAGCTGCTAAGAACCCAACTAGAAAAGCCCTGAATCTCATTGGTCTTCCCAGCTCGGTTACAGAGAGATGCAAAATAAAAAAGCTGGATGGATTTTATTGAAAAAGGCAAGAAAAGCTGTATCTGAAGGACAAATGGAACAAAGATAAGGCTGACTGGGGAATACTTTGCTTGCCAGTTTCATTACACTTTACTTCTTTATGCAACCAACTACTGAAATTCAATATATGAGCAGGAATGGCACATGTTCATGTTATGACAAACCCTTTTGATTTATGCAGTGCACTTATCTAGTATGGTCTGGTTTTCTTTTTTTTTTTTCTTTTCCCCTTCCCACCCACCCTTTTTCTGTTTTATTTTCACATTTTTATTAGGTATCCTCTATAATGCAGTGCTGTTTCTCCCCTTGCACCCCAGTATTGCCGTAGCACTCCTGCTATTCCAGTCTACAACACCTCACACGTCCTTCGATCGTACAGAGCAGGCACAAACACCACTAACAAGCTGCTCTCTTAGCCTCCTGTAACTTCCCAGGCTATCAGAAAATGAATGTATTTAAATGTATCATATGAAATTGCCACCCTACTGTAAGCAGTGGCAGACTTGTCTGCGCTTCACCAAAAGGACGTGAGCATCTCCTGTCCCCTGGCTAAACTGAATCCTGAACCTAGAGAGAACTGCAGAGCCACTGACACTTGAGTTACTCATTTCTCATTACAAAAAAGAAAGACTTCAGGTATTTATTGCACACAAAACATTAAGCTTTAATAAGCTACTTTTCAACTCAGCATGCTTCTTTTTTTTTTCTTTTCTATTCACCATTTTAGTGGTTCAGATTCAGGATTGATTTCCACGATGTTTAATTCTTTTAAAATCTTTCCTATTTTATTCCTGTTCTTCCTATTCCTTATCCTATTTTCCTCCGATTCTTTATCCTATTTTCCTCCTTCCTATTTTGACATGGATTTTGATTTCAAGATTACCACCAAGCCAACATCACTAATATTATTATTCCGATTCAGGCTATCAACCTTAAAACTCATGAACTTCCCCAAACATCCACATATATCATATTATCACCTACAGCATCACACACCGTTCTTAGATAATCTGTATCTACAGAACAAACACTTCCTAGAGAACAGATCCTGTATCCATCTTCATCAAACTGAGTCAATGCTAATCTGAAAGGCTCACAAAGTACGAGATGAATGTTATTGCCTTGTTCATCAAATATTTGATCGCTCTAAAGGGACTGTCAAACAGAATGCCAATTAAGATACGAGCTCGGGTTTATTATGAGCTGTATACCAAAAGGAAAAAAATAGTTTTACCTAAATCATTGCTTATTTGTCACAAAGAGTAATAACCTCTGGACCTCATAGTGACCTGGGTGCCAGATACCAAGCAGAAGTAGGCAAGGTTCTTACAGATGATGCAATACCCCTGCTCAAGAGACGGCAGCGAGTTCAGCACCAAAATGATGAAGAAAAATACAACCCCCTAAGAAAACATACCCCAAAGTTCTGTTTTCACTCAAACCTGAATCACAAAAATGAGTTGAACTGGTTGCTTGATGTTCCGGATTGCATTAGAGTTTATCCTTTACTGTTTTTTCTGCAATGAGTTATGGAGAAAACTGAGTCGATGCAGGATAACATCTATGAACTCACATTTTGAAGGAAGAGAGATGAAAAAAAGAGATGGCACATTGGGACAGAAAACATTGGAAGCAGTGTAGAGCAAGGTACAGAAGCAAGAGTGGGAAGAGAAGACAGTGAGGGTGCCAAGGTTAACATGACGACCAGGGAGAAAGCACCACAAGAAACAAGATCCAAGACAGAAGCCTGGACATAAACTTTGTAGTTCTGAAATATCTGAACTTGCTAAATAGGCAACAGAATAACTGGGAGAAAAATAGGAAGAAGACGGTTATATCTACAGGAAAGGAAATAGTGTTTGTAGCACTGGCTGGGACAAACCTGCGGAATTCAGTTGCATCATTAGAGAGAGGTAAGGTGAGAAAGGCCACAAACTTGGAAAGCTTGCAAGAGGTAGACCCAGATTTTTTCCACTGTGAATGGGAAGTGATAAGGCTCAACTCGACAAACAAGAGTGCTTGTCACTGCCCAGCTCATCAATAAACCAGCATCAAGAGAAAATTGTTGTGATTACCAGCAAATTCAGATTTAGAGCCTGAAATGTGTCAGGGTTTAGGGTCAGGGTGGCCTCTTAGACCTACAACAGATGCTCTCTGTTAACCCCCTTCCCTCCCCAAAGGGGAAGAGAAGGGGAATGAGGGAGAGAGACTGAGCGATTAGAAAAGGAGAACACTAGAACAGTTTTAATGAAAATTAAAATAATAATGGCATATACACAATATATAAAACCAGTATCAAACCCAACCCGCCTGATGGTAATTACATCACTGTCACCACTAATGCTGTGGAGAAGACACCAGGGGAGTCCCAGACTGGGCCCAGTAGTAGACAGGAGCTGGATTCTGGTACCAGATTCAGGAACACAGAGATCAGGATCGAAGGCAGAACGGACAGAGGCCTCCTCGGGTGCTCCGAGGAAGGAACCAGAAGAGGACCCCGGCAAAGCAGGCCAAGAGGGCAAAGAGAGAGACGAGACCCTCGTGATCCCTCAGGTTCATAGTGAATATGCCGTATCTGGGATGGAATCCTTTGCTGGTCAGTTTGGGGTCACCTGTCCTGTCCGCTCCTCCCTGCAGGTGAGGCCTTTTCCTTTCTGCACCCCTCAACATGGTGCACAAGATCCAGCAGTGGCCTTGGTCTGCAGTGTAAAATCCCTGACCAGAATGAGTTCTCACTGAAACCAGGACAAAACGACACAGCTTATTGATTGTTACAGGGGGAAAAAAAAAAAAAAAAAAAAAAAAATTAAAGTGAAAATAAAACCACGGAAGCGGCGACGTTATCAGAAAACACCCTTCGCAATTCGCTCTGCGTGGCTCCGTGGCATTTCCAGAATTCAACCCAACGAACGCGAGACACTCCTCTTGTTTACTGGCAGAAATGCTGCTAACTACCAGCGATAACCAATTTCCCTGGCAGTACAAGCTGAAATAGCACCTGACAGCACGAGTCCCCGCCAACATGCCCACAGAGCAGCCGCGCACGCGGCTAATGGACTCACGCAGGGCACTGGAGGATACGCTGGAGTGTATTTCCACTTAACACCTATTACAAGGAGGGGGAAGGAAAGTTTATTGTAATGTAACGCGCGGCATAAATAGATGTCAGTTGTCATTCCGCGTGACATCAACTTTCATTTTACCTCGGGTTATTATTTAAGTAATAAATCCTAACAAGGTGAGCTTCCCCATCCCACGGCGCGTATCCGGGAGGTAGAGACACAAGGTGATGGCAAGAGCGCTCGAAACATGATAATTCCTGACAGCTGCTGCTTGAGCACAAGTTAAATTGAACAGTTTATCTCAGCATAAAGATGTTATAAGGTTTTATGTTTAATTTAAAAAAATTAACATAAAACCCAGAGAAAGCAGAGTTAGGCAATCTTTCACAAACATGACATACTACAATCACTGTATAAGCTGGATTAGTACTTATTACCATGCTACTAGAGAATTAAGCTGTTTTTAGACCACCAAAGAGCTTTAAATTGCAACTTTTGTCTCTGTAAGAGAAACCTATATTTAAAACGTCTGCTAAATTCAAATTAACAGCTACATCATTAACTTACCATCTCAGACACCACCAACCCCCCCTCCCATTTCATCTGCTATTATGGTGTTCTTATCTAGACCTATCAATGCTACAACATATAATATATACAGTACTCTTCAATAAATACATTGTGAGAATCCTCACAAACCCTGCGTTGAAGGTCACATTTCTAATGCGACTGCCCTAGCTCTCCTCTCTGAAACATCCCCCAAGCATTTTACTGTGTTACAAATGACCTTCTTCCAGAGAGCAGGGCCATCACACATGCAGTAGCCTCACCGCCTTGGAGGCTGGCCAGATTTCAGGGCCACCATCCATACAAGCTCCAGTCTTAAGTTTGTGCTCAATCTGAATCACTTAACATAAGATGGGGAAAAACAGGGACAATCTTTTCAACAGGGCCTGCTGCAACAGGACAAAGGGTGACGATTTTCAACTAAAAGAGGGAGACTGGAGAGAAGGGAGAAAATTTTTCTACTGAAGGTGGTGAGAGCCTGGCCCAGGTTGCTCAGAGAGGTGGTCGATGCCCCATCCCTGGCACCATTGCAGGTGAGGTTGGCTGGGGCCCTGAGCAACCTGCTCTAGTTGCAGATGTCCTGATCAGTGCACGGGAGTTCAGACTAAATGATCTTGAAAGGTCCCTTCCAACCTAAAACATCCTATGATTCTATGATGATAGTCCTTCTGACTTCTGAGGATCTACTTGTGTGAATTAAGTTGTCTGCTTAATTCACACAAATATTCATGGGAAGGAAGCTGAGTATGCTCACAGATTCAGAGCTGTGATGTGTCCAAGACCTCTCTGACCTTTGCTACTGTCTTGCCCATTATTTTACACCAAAGGATTGAAAAAAAATCAGTAAAATATAGACTTTATTTTTTTTTTAATTACCAGCAGACCAAATGACTAACACAGGTTGTCCCCATTTTTATCAAGCAAATTATAGAAGTAAAGGCGCTAAAGAAAGTATTTTTATTTTGCTTTATAAATCTTCCTTGTGTCACGTAACCATGATTTACTCTTTTATGGCCTCGCCCTAAATCTTTCAATTAAATTCCCCTGCAACTTAACTAAAAACACATTTTGCCTTCCCCTCGGGAGACCACACAGGGCATATTTATGTATCTATGGATCTGGAGGCTGAACACTCCAATTCACCAGGCATGTGGCACAAAGCAAGTTTAAAACAGCACCTGATTTCTCCTGGAACATTCCCTCTGTTGGGCAGAAGCTCTGGTCACCTGAAGGACCAACAGCCACGGCCACTCTTTGTGTCACAGCACAGGTCACCCAGCTCTCCCTGCAAAAGGAGGGTGACTGCAGAGTACAATCCTGCACTGCACAGGAAATCTGAGGTCGTAAATCTCTGCTGCAAAACAACCACATTCACAGTAAAATGAGTTTATGGTTGAAGATCTGGCGGTCCAGAAAAGAGGTACGAGCATGCAGGTGCAGAGTTATGCTAAAACATAGTTAGATTTAGGTATTGCTACAAATATGAACCTTTTAGGGGAAATGGGTACTAAAAAACCTGTTTGTTAGATGGCATTGACTGAATTGACATTCATCAAGCCTGCAGGAGGGCAGCAGGATGCTGGAAGAAGTGTCTCTGCACCAGTTTAGAACCAGAACCTTGAGCACTTGGAGGCATCAAAATCCCACTGTATTTCCTACAAGGCACCGACACTTTGTTCTCACACAGCTCCAAATTATATCAAAATAAATACTTTTCCTTTTCCTGAAATTTCAGTTGGGAAGCCTAATGGCTTGCAGCAGTGAGCTTTAAACCCTCAGCTTTTTAGGGGCAAGGACAGTTGGGATAAGAAGTACTGAACACTGCTCTGCTATGTTGGCTTCCTAAAGGTCAAGGAGAAGACAAGAAGTATGACCATAAACAGATCCACCTTGAGAAACAAGGGCTTCAAAGATGATGGTGTCTTCAAGCTGCTCAAGATCAACCCTGAGGACTTTGGTTCCTCCATCATACAGTTTCCTTGATTTCAACCCAGCAAACCAAACAAGTCCATGGATTTGGCTTGAAGTTATTTTTCAAACGTAAACTGTATATCAAATAGCATTATTAATGCCTGGAATGTTAAACAGACCAGTTATTTTTGTTTATTATTAAGCACATTTTTATATGATCAACTTGCAGAAGTCTCATTTTTATCACTAGACCAAGAATACACAAATTGCAGTCAGATAGAAAATGCTTTTCCATTTCCCATTAAACAATAGATGACTGAATTTCTGAACAATAAATACTAATAAGTGATAATACATGACAGTATAGAGTATAATAAATAATAAACTAACAATATTTTTTGACATGCAATGTACAAATGTCAAAAAATGCTTACTGATATTATAATATATACCTCATGAATTAAGGTTTTCTAGATAGAGCACAATTTGAAATGTTTACAGAAATAATTAAGTCTTACTATTTTAATGTTCTTTATTTTTCAGAACAAATCACAAGGGTTGTCATGCCTTTCATCTTAATTAGGCCATGTGTTTGTCTTATTTATTTCTATGTACTTTCATAAACGTTTACAAATATTATTTGCAAAGAATTCCCCCCCACACACACTTGCTGTAATTACTACATGTACATATAGTACATGGTGATAAATATTCAAGGCTGCAACCCGTCCAGTACTTCTGGATTTGGGGTTTGCCTTGTATGCTAAAATACAGTAGAAATGAAGAGCTTGTTTTGAATTCATATAGATAGACATATATACATCTATATATAAAAGGATTAGTGGTACATTTTAATCTAAAAATATATCCTCTCCAATTTTATCGTATGTTATTTTGGACTATAGCTGAAATTTCTGTTCCTACTGTAAGAGACCTTAGCTATGGTTTCCAAAAGAATTTTCTGCCCAGAAATCAAATGCATTTTCCCCTTCTTCAAATACACCAGACCCCAAACCAAACTCGAAACTCTCTACGTGCACATCTGCTATGGGACACAGCTGGAGTAGAAGGGGACTGTGTTTCCAGCCCCACTATCACATATCCCACCCTCTCCTGTGTCTTCTCATGCCACCCGGAGTTTCAGACCTCTGTCAGGGCAGAACTTTAGAGAACCTCCCACATCAACCTGCTGACCCCCACTGATGCTATCCAGGCAAAACCAGAACTGGGCTGAAGCTGAATAATAGCAAATCTCTCGCATTTAAAATACTCCAGGTTACACAAAACCATTATTTAATTTCTAAATTACTTGGGTTCTCTCTCGATTCCTTCCTATCCCTCTGAATCTTTATTTCAACCAGCTGATCGGAATACTTACGTATAATCAAATCTCAGAATCCAATTCTGGGGCCAGATCTCCAGTGACAGAACTGGCGAAGAACTAGCCTTAAACACTCATCACTATTGTTGATGACCTTTAACACAAAAAGATAGCGAAAGGGATGGGAAAACAGTGAATCAAAACTACTTTTCTATTTAACACCAAGAAGTAAGCTTGAAAGAAACTCACTCACATAAGACTTTTAGACTTTTGAGGGGGCTTGTATTTTGTTTGGATTGCTGCAGTTCATAGGCAACAACACTGAAGCTTCTTTTATTAAGTGTGTGGTACTATTTTTTCCCTGATTTGTAATTAAATTTGGCTTCAATTAATTACTGACAGATGCATATTTTTACTTCAGTGGCCAGATTGTTCACCATGGGCTACAGCATCCACTCTGCTTCCATGGAGGGAGAGGTCAAGACCAAGCAGCTATAGCTGCATTGTTGGGGGAAGGAGAAAGCCATGAATCCACACCATCTTCCTCACTCCAATTTCGTCAGTATTGAATAATGAAGTGGAGGCATCTTATTAGGGCAGAACATAAGGAAATCAGAATTACCCACTAGTGAAAAGCAACCATTGCTGGAAGGTTTATGGAAGACATACGGACTAACTCTGCTGAAATATATGGTGTGGTGAAATAAGATAAAAGTAAGAAGCAGGAGACCAAAAAAAAAAAAAAAGACAGTGTCTGAAGCAACAAATTCACCAAGGGTAAATATGCAGGACGTGAAAAGACCTTTTTTTTTATTTTTTATATTTTTTTTAATTTACTTTAAAAATTGATGTTCTAGTCTATTAAACAGCATTTAAATAGTATTATTTATTACTTTCAAGCCTGCAAATTCATTTCACTGGGTATCTCTTCCAACTATGCAGAAAAACCAAACACGTCAAATGACTGGTATGAAAAATGCCCAAGAGGCTGTAGCAACACGAAGTCCCAAGACAACACATAACAACACTAGTATTCGGTAGCAAATCTGAACAACACCCTCTGAGAACCATTACTTCACATCATCTGGTGTTAGTTTGGATCCAGGATGACACAGCAAAGACTGTCAACATCATGGGCATATGGACCTCGCTGCAAGTGAGATTGATTTATCCCACTGAAGGGGAATCAAGCTCGGTGCAACACAGACCCACCAAAATAATGAGAGTTTCCCTTAAAAAGGTTTCTAAGACCAGATGCTCAGCTGCATGAATTGCAAAGTGAAACAATGGCCGATTTTCATAGAATTCATAGAATTGTCAGGGTTGGAAGGGACCTTAAAAGAGCATCTAGTTCCAACCCCCCTGCCAATGAGGGGGGGGGGTGGTGTTTTGAGAATTTTCCTTTACTTTAAAAAGTTTTGGGGAACTCAAAGCTCAGATCTTCTCCCAGTTTTTCAGGTTTACATCTTTTATGGTTTAAAACAAAAGAAGAGCCACTCTCTTTATGCACTTGCAGAGATGACAACCAGGGTCTTCACAGACTGGTTAGTTTTACATTTCAAGTGCCCCAGAAACCCCTTCTCCAAAGTATTTCAGGCTATTTAGTAGGTTGCTTTATGCACCTTGGTAGCTAAACACTTTTCTACAAATTTGATGAGCATTGTTAAAAGGAGCATAGCTTTCTTAGCAAAAAGATTTCACACTTTTCTAATATCCCATGGCTCTGACTTCATCTCACACAATCTATAAACCTCAAGTCCTTTAAAAAAAAATATTTTTATGGAAACTCTTAGCTAATTTTTCCCCCCGAAAACCTCTCACTCCAGAGATCAACCCAAGGCATAAATACTGCCTAAGAATGGAGACCTCAGGAAAAGTGGGATTCTTCCCAGGAAACTAATACAGTCCTCGAAAAAACTCAGACTGTCATAAAACCTGAGCAGCTGGCAACTCTGTCACCATGAAGTATCCATATGGAAGACCGAGATGTGTCAAACTACCCAAAACGAGTTTGGATAGTGCAGAAGATGGAATAAATAATTCAGTATCTTCAACACTTTCAACAGCAGGTAGTAGATATGCTACCTGCTTCCACAACGTGCCAAAATGTAACATGCGAGTGAGAGCGAGCGAGAGAATCTGAGTATCTCCAACCTGTTTTCATGAGGATATTTTGCTCGAGGAACTTCTCTTTTTAGATGCATATGATCCGTATCAGATGTTTGTCAGGAGCAGGCAGCACTACAGAACATTAGGAATAACTTAAGAGATTTTAATATACGTTCACAAAGTTCATACTCCTTCATATACTAATATATATATATATATAAAATCTTAATCGAACATTAAAAAAAAATAGAAAGGAACTGCAAGTATTTATTTTTCTCATCTGTCCTTCACTCTTCTGTAATATCTGCTGCTGCAGCATAGTGGGAACTTTCCTGCCTTTAATACAAACCGAAAAATCTACTCCGTGTGATCAGTGAACTGGCAACAGGAACAATTTAAATGTTTCTGCTCTGCGTTCATGCAATAGCTCAACTCTAAAACTACACTGTGCAGTGTCAATCTGCTTCCTCCTACTCCTATAAGAAAGTCACACCCTGGTGCCTAAATGTGTATCATTTACACTTACAGAAGATAAAAAGACACTCCTGTTCCCCAAGGAATTAAAATAAGATTATTTAATGGTTAAGAGTCTCCAGACCTGTACTGGGAGGACCAAACCCTGACGCACATGGAGATATTTATCAACCAGCACCAAAAACCCAGGGATAGCAAGCAGACCGACAGGCAACAGCATATCAATAAGGAAAATGTCAGTCTTCGTGTATTACACACTATTTTCGGCCACTACACTTTCTGATTAGAACATTTTTTCACTCGGCAAAGCCGACGCTCGCTACCAGATCTGAATGATTACACCGCAATGGCTGAATGACCGACTGAAGTGAGATTTCAAAGAAGTGAGACAAACACTCTCCTAAATTCAAGAGCTGCCAAACATATTTCAGCAGACTTTCAGAAAATAATTGTTTTGTCTGTTCTGAATTAAGCTTTAAGTGCTTTAAGGGAGGTTTCTCTACAAACATGGCTAAAGATCACAAAGGGGAGCATTTGGGTTGAATGTAACCCTTCAGTCGTGTATTTATTAAATACAACTTGCTTCGTGCCTGGCATATACCACGAGCTGGTTTATTTCCATTTACATAGCGCTGAGTATTGATCCTTTCACTTCACGTGTTACCGTAGCAGGTTTTTATTTATAATGCCACCAGTGAAAGAAAAGGAATAAAAGGTCTCAGCTGTGCAGCTTGGGCAAGGCAATTTTGGGGCTCCTGATGTGGGGCGTAAGGGAGCAAGTCAAGAGCAGAGGCAGAGGAAAGGATTCAAAGAAAAAGAAAATCAGCTAAACTAACTCAAGTACGAGACCCTGACATTTCTGAAGGTGAAGCCTTTTGCCCGTTTCTATTCTCCAGCTCCTGGCTGAGACTTTAGCACGGGTAGCAACTACACCAGACACTGACCATCCTCTTTGGTCAACTTGTACAACATGGATGAGTTCCCTGAGCAGGCAAATCAAACCCCAACGTTGAAAACTTCAGGGATTTTTTTCCACACATGGAAAAATCCAATAATAAATTAATAAGCTACTAGTAACGCTTTTAGGCTTCCAAACATGTTACAAATTATGTTTTCCCAACACTTCTCATATGCAGCTATGGTATCCTAAAGCTTCTGAATTCCTTTTATCATTAAAGCAAAGCACCCAGTGCTGAATGCCATTATTCCCCAGTAACGTGGAGGAGAAAGTCACTCCTCTGGGGTTGAAGTCATACATAAGAAAGTGAGAAGAATACACTAGCTGCTTTTTAATCTTTAAGATTAAGAAACTGAGGCCAAGGCTTGCTTATCAAGGGCCGCAAAGCGAGCTAGGGCTGCAGTGAGAACTCAGGAGCCCGAGCAAGAGTTGAAGATAAGCGAGTGTCACGGACTAGTGATGTAATCAACTCATACATTATCAACTCTGTCTACATATCTTATGGACCCTGCTCACCACGGTACCTGACAGACATCCTGAAACAAAATGGTATCTCTGTGGGACTGTATGTAGCGATAGAGTATTTTCACATACTGTATTTGTAGGCACAGATAGGACATATATATGCACATACGTCTGCACGCATGTACACACGGACATACACATGCATACAGACACCCTGCACTTGTTTTCTGCACTTCTATCCAATTCCACCATCAAACTGCGAAGCACTCTGAATTAAGCTACGTAAACAGTGGCCAGGAAAGTCGTTGACAACAGCTAATTTGTTATTGGGAAAAGAACATGCATCTCTCCATCACAGAGGGCTAAAAAAAAAAGTAAATCTGTCTGCAGGAGGTGACCGACGAGCTTTCCTATCTACAAAAGCTGAGAAAAGTGAAATAGTCCTGGTCAAGGGCTGCAAATAAACCCATTTTTCCAGTGATGCCTTTGGACTACACGTAAAACCTTTCAGGGGCTCCTGAAAAGGAAACTTTACTCAAGCTGTTTGTTAAGATGACCGGAGATGTTCTTTGGAAAGTATTTCCAAAAAAAGTTCTGGAGCACTGGTAGCTGTACAATCATATGGGATTAATTTTCTGTATATATCTCTATATATTGCTGGAAGAAACAAATTAAGTTTAAAATTCAAAGATCTTTATACAGTCCTGTGCTCTTAGGTACAAATATTTAAATAAGCTCTACTTCCTGTCAAACAGTGAAATGGATATTAAATTACATGAAATTATTATAGGTACAAGCAGTAAAACTTCTGCTTTCTCTGTGAGCTCCAGCATCTTGGTATTTCTTGCACTGAGTATAAAAGGCAATTTAATACTATCTGCGATATAAATTCCTGCTTCTATTAAAACACTAAGTGTGTGCTGGATGTATAAATGCATGCCCAGAAGCCTGTGCCAGAAGCCGTCTCACGAACATCCCTCAATAAAGGATGACTCTCCAAACTGGCTCAGAAAAAACAGTATTTATTTACCACGGTGCTTTCCCAAGCATCTTGAGATGACTTCAGGATGTCATCCGTTCATTCACCTTCACTTCTTAAAAAGAAAACAATCAACAAACAAACCACGCAGAAGGAAGCAACTTCACCATTCCTGCCCCAACTGAAACCAAAATCCCCCAACTAAGCCCTGTGACCACCATCTGTACACAGCAGGAGCTGCCCCAACCTGCAGGCACACCAATGGGGGGGGGGGGAAATGCTCCTCTTGACTTTGTACGTGGTATTAAAAGGAAGAAATAAAGTTAGTATGCAAATAAAAGGGGAAAGAAAAAGAAAAGAAGAAAAAAAATGGGATAGGAAATCTCCCTCTCTGCTTCTGATGCAGGACCCGTGGATTGACCTGATGGGAAAGAAATGATCTGGTAGATCACAAATATATATATATAAAAAAAAAGCAAAGCACTTTTTTTTCCTTCTCTTGCTCCTGTGTATAACGAACAAAATCAAGGAGGAATAAGGTACCAGTGGAAAAAAAAAAAAAAGCCATGCCAAAATTCAATCCATCAGGGTGATACAGTGCAGTGTCCTGAGAGGTCCCACGGTAGCCCTCCTTAGGGCTACTGTTTCAAGTAAAAATTAAACAAGATTGCACAGGAACAGTTCACGACTGACATTTTCCAGCTTTGTGTCATGTTACATCATATTTGAATGAATCTCAGCTTTTTAGAAAGAGAATGAGGGCTGTTAAAAAAAAAAAAATAATAAAATTTCCTCCTAAGAAATACGACTCCTACAAGAAGCAAGAGAGCCACTCACGTTGAGCATTATCAAAGAATAGGTAACAATGCCTTTAAGAATATACCATCTAACCTCTTTTTATCGTGAGATGAAAAACGCTTATTATTCTACTAGCAATTTTCACCCCTGCCTTCACCCGGGTTGTGCCTATAGGTCTTTGCATGTTCCTGTCACCAGTGTTGCTGGATGAAACCCAGGAGCTGCTCTCTCAACCACACCACCTCCGAGGTTCAGAGGGCTCATGTTTACTGAAAAGGTACAGCCCCAAAACTACAGAAAGAGCTCTTCAGAAGTATGGAAAAAAATAAAATAAATAGGCAGGGGTTTGGGTTTTTTTTTCCCTAAGTTACCCGAGAAATTGAAAGCAGCAAACACTCAACCTCCATCTTCCTTCCACTCAACAGCACTTACAGAAAGCCGGTTCTTAACCCTTCTGCACAAACAAAATTCCCTTTTATCTTCCATTTATTTTCATTTTTTTTTTACCTGAAAGGCAGAGAAGAGTTGGGCTTTTATGTGCGACACACATGAGCTGGCCTCATTTTGGGTTGGTTTTTTTTTGTTGCAAGGCATTAGACTGTGGTCTGCTTCCACCAATACAAACGAATACCTGAATGGCCACAAAAATAACCATTTTGCCCTCTTGATTTAAGCACGGCCATCCATTTAACGCAACGTCCATCCCTCCATGCTCTCACTGTAGAAGAACTCGGCGCAGGTGTTATTAATAAAATAAATTTATTTCTAAAAAGGATGCTATTCTATAAGCTTTGAAGCTCACACATAGTCTAACTTAACCCAGCTTGGGCTCATCTGGTCTCGAAATGACTTCTTTCATGTGGTCAGCCCACGAGCCATACGTACTGCTGCTCCATCACGCCACTGTACATCGTCAGCGTGAGGATGATTTGCATGATTTGCATTTCCTGTACCGCCTGAGCTTCAATGAGCTCTAAGCACCACGTACAAAAGAAACCACCGCCAAGTAATGCAAAGATTTTAGTTAAACCAGATGAGACTATTTCAGTCAGGCTGCCAATACTGGGGAAGGGGCGGGGGGGGGGGAATAATAAAAAAAAAAAAAATAAGGTCTTAGGGATATCCTGTAAAATAAGGATTTATTTGGAGGGAATCTGAACCTTAGGATCCATACCCTTACTTTTGAAATACGTAAGTTGTTTCGATTCCTTAAAAAATATGGCCTAGGAGAAAATAATTCAGCGAAAACGTTTTCTTTTTTTCACTGCTCCTTAGGTTTTTGGCACCACATTATTTAAGTAATTTAGCTAATAGTACACAAATGGGTCCTGATTACTTTAGTTTTCCTACCATATAAACCCAAATCTAATTAAGCCGAATTCACCCATTTCTGGTTTAAAATTTCTCCCGATGAAGACACCTTTTATGTTATCACAAATGATCAATAAAAGCTGTTGGAGAAATAACTATGATAGAAAGCAGTACAGTGGGCTTCAATGAGCAAGTACTAAAGTAAAAATAAAAATAAAAAAATAAATAAAAAGAATGTACCAGAGCCTCGTTGCCATGAAAAACACAGACAGATGGGGAGACAGACCTATATGATGCTACAAATAGATGAATATCTTGTAAGGATTTCAACAAATGTTATAAGACCTAGTCAAAATTTGAAAGACTACAGATTTGATTGTACTGCTGTAGTGAAGTTCACCTGAAATCCAAGCTGCAGTATAATCATCATGTAGAATTATCAAAGTTTCAAAAATAGCAATAAAAAGATGGAGTATCCTGAAAGGCTTCAGAAGGCATTTGCTAGAACACGGCACAATTAATAACATCTTTATTTAGCACCAAAAAAAAAAGAAGTTTCATAAAGCTTGCTTTAATAACTCCTTTGGAAACGAGGCGCATCCCGTTCCCAACTTCAGAACAAAAGGAACGCACGTGAATTTTGGGAGCAGCATCAGGGTTTGGCCTCAGCCTCTCTTTGAAAAGGGCAGATAAATGCAGAGGGCGGCAGGATTCATAAATACGAGCGCGCTGATAGAGGGAACCGCGTGTGACCGGCGACGGGGCGTACGTGAGAGCGACCCAAGACGGTCTGGTGGAGAGCTCGAGGAATCTGCATAGAATCATGCTTAACAAAAACCACAGAGAACTCCCACTGCTCGTGCTTCCAAAAGGACATTCCTGCTTGGAAAATTAAGCCGCGTCTCTTCGCTTCCCTGCATTGTTCACGCGGAAGCCAACGAGAAGTGGTGGTAGGAACCGTAACCGAGGGGGTTAAATGCTGGTTTGGATGCAAAAATTCCACTTATTCCATCGTTGCCTGCAAATACACAGTCGAGAGCAACGTTTCATCTCCACGCTTGCTTTTTATATCGTGACGGTAAGATTTAGTAATCGGAAGGGCTACCATAATAAAAATGCATTCTGTCATTTTTCCACTTAGAGAGCCCCTGTATAATGCTCTTATTTAAAGGTCAGCTAATTTTATTATGGAAAGTAACTAATAACCTTTATTAATTCTTCGGCTCGCAGTTTTCTAGCACGTCAACCAAATAAATAATGCACTGAAGGAAGATACAATACAAACCAAGCTGCTGAATATAGTCTCTACGGTACGGGCAAAAATCTGTATTTGCAATAGACAAAAGAGGTCAGTGGAAATTTAATACATGTCTTTTTTTTTCCCCTGGAAATTACCACAGTGTGGATAGATGGAGCTTTTTAAAATGCAAGCTGCTGGTCCTCTCCCGGGCTCCAAGATGCTGAGACCACTGAACAAGGTGCTAAGTCCAGTGACGTCCAAGAACAGCCAATAATCCCACATATCATAAAGCACCGTTTGTTTTTTTGGTCATTTGCTAAATTTGCAGGACATGCACAACACTGGAGAACGTAAGAAAGAATTCTGCTTGCAAACTTTTCTGCTGTCTTTAATTTAATAAAATGACCGAACAACATGAAAATATCAAAATTGAAAATACACGTATTTTGGTCTCGTGACCTTTCTTGTGTGGGCAGCACTACTGATGTTGCACCACGTGTAAAATGATGAAAGACTATCCACTGTTCCATTAAGCATTTTTGTTTTACATAGGGAGCTCAGAGTGCAGCATTATTCACGATCAGCCTTTCCCAGCACACCGCTTTGGGTGAGTTTGTTCCCAAGAAACATTACGAGGCTCGAAACTAAAAATAGAGAACTATTTTTAGCTATTTAATTACACGAGGAAAAGACACCGTTTGTATCGGTCTGCTCGAATTTACAGAATAATTCCATAATGCACCCTGAGTGTACATCACGAAAATCCCTGGCACCCAACCTCTGGGCTCGCGCCCTGGGAGCCCAGCGCCGGCTGCAAGTGGAAGCAAAACTGGGTTTTAAAAGGTTCCAGCAACAATGGTCTTGTGACTAAATCAGAAACAGAAGCAGAAGTCATGAGCCAAACAGATACCTATCGGTTTCCTTGAGCTTAATCTGATTAAAACATGGCTCTCAAAAATGTTAAATAGAATGCCACGTCAGAGAGCAGGCAAATGATAAAAATAGCTCATGACAGGAAATCATTATTAAACCAGCATTACTGGTGTATCTGTTATGGAAATTTCCCTGTAATTTTTCAAGGTTTCCCCTTATGTTTTTTTCTTGAGTTGCCTGTTACACTCCCCCCCCCCAAACAGCGTGTAAATTTAAGATGTAAAAAGAAAATTATCACTGCAATTTTCCAACTATACTCTGCTCAATACCATCTCAAGTGTGTCATACATCATCTTGTCACTCACTTTAGCAAGAACTCACATAATATTCAGAGGCAGAAAATAATCCAAAATGGGCAAGTGCCACTATGGTAAAAAACACATTCAGATGGCAGCACAGGGAAAAAAAAAAAAAAAAAGGAAAAAAAAACAACCCAAAAACCACCAACCAAAAAAACCCACCCCTTAATTTCAAGGACTTTCATAATGAAGGCATCTTAAAAATACTGAAGTGGAGGGAAGATTTTCTATGAAAAGCTGCTGGGAATGACAGAAGAGCTGATCTAGAGGCCACCAGCTGAAATTAGAACAAAAAACCTGTTGGATAATATGTCTCATATCAATCTTAACGTTTAAAAAGTTTACACTAATAAAATTCAGCACCCTAAAAAAAATATTTAAAAAAATAGTCATTATTGTGATTATTCTATTACTATCCCTCTCACAACTACCCTCTAGATTATTGTGCTTTTAGAGCATCCCATAAAATATAAACTAGACTTGCAGCACTTTGTCCTGCATTTAGTTACATGAGCCAGAAAATGCTTGTACAAAAAAAACACCAAATAAATTAAAAAAATTAAAAAAAAAATAAATAAATCTTTACAAGGTCTTATCTTAAAAGGCTAACTCCAATTCACAAAAATTGATTTTGGTTTATGGAAAGGACTTCAAAAAACTTTAACAGCCACCCCAAAACCTCCTAGTTTCTTTTTTTAAATGTCATTTGTGGAGAAAAAGCAGCTGTCAGTCAAATGAGCTGGCTTTTCCTTGAAAAGAGGCACTTTATCACTAACTATGATTCAGGCTTCCCTGAAGAAGAGCCCTGATGTAGTTGACCATGGATGAGCTGGCTTTCCAGGAGAAGGACATCCCCCAGTGACCCTCCTGAACCACTGCTTATCCTCCCGACAACGCCTTCACCGCTGCACGGGGTTGATCAATCACTTGTAGACTTTTAAATTTTAAGTCAAACTCAGAATTATTTGCTAGTGGCACACTGCAAGACAAACACATGATGAGAGGAACCAAAGAGGTACTTCGGAGACACGTGTAGACAGAACCAGGGCTGGTCTGTAATCAGTTGCTGCACACCTAGAATTCAAGGGCGACAAAGCATGACAGGAATAATAATTTCTGAAGATACTAGTAGAGTCACCATATGCTTTTCAAGTCTCTTCTAAGGCCTGCTTGATTTTTGTCTTGGGTATTGGCACATTTGTCCCACAACAGCCAAGCTACATCTGACTCAGCATGAAAGGGAACGTGCCATCCTATTTACGGCAACGCTTAAGCCCTATTCCATAAAGAGTCTTCCAAGAGCACTCACATCTATTCTTCTTTATAACTCTCCCACATTAAGAAAAGATTATCTAATACAGGGAGTAATCAGCTCATGGTCTTACTACAGTCATCCTCCTTGATAAAGCAGGGGAAAAAAATACCCAACTGTAAAGCATTAGAAAGTCAAGGTTCGGAACATCCACATTTATTGAGATCACCGCAAATTTTTTTAGCTCTCATCGCAACAAGATCAAGTGTTGTCTCTTGGTACAGAAATGCTGTTAAATTTGAGGCCTGTATTTCTGCAGCGGGCCTCTACCAGGACCTGTGCAATGTCACAGTCCAAGATGCCAGAAGAAAAACTGGTGACGGTCAAGCCAGAAATGGTAAAATACAAAAATTTAAGGGGTGTGGAGAGCCAAGTTGGTATAAGCTGGAGTCATCTGCAAACGATGCCTGCAAATTACTTCAAATGCTCTGAAAAAGGAATCTGTTCACAAGACAAATTCCAAAACCCAGAAGCGTGGGCAAATTTTGCCTTCCCCTCTCTATCCCCTTCCATTACTCCTCAAGTCTGCAGCAAGGACGTGGCGTGGCAAAGCCAAAAACTGTGGGGCTAGAGCCAGGGCACAAGTCACTTTTCACCACAAGCACGTTGGCAATCAAGAGAAAATACTCATTTTTCATATCAATGTCTTAATAAATGCCAAATATCACCAAAACAACATACCTGTATCACCTGAAACGTTGTTCCGTTGTCAGAATTAAATCATTAATTTGAAATATTGATGTAGAATCATGGACTAATAGATTATTAATGTAGTCTAGTATTAATAATAGCAGCAATAATCTTAAGAATGGGCCAGATGACAGAGCTAAGCAAAGCCTTCCAGGTGAGAACTGAATGGGCAGAGGTCACATGCACACCACCAGCCATCCAGATCAATGCAAATTTGGTCACAACACACCTTCCCTCCCTTTGCACCCCCTCTCAGATCCATTTTCTCTACGTTACCCTAGAAAACAAGACACAAAAGGGGCAAACTGGGGTTCTTAAGAGCAATTATATATATATATGTGTGTGTGTGAGTAGAGTTATAAGGAGGGCCAGAACACCTCTGATGGCTGAAGGCTAATTGAGTCATCCACTTTGAAAGAATGACCAGTAATTAAACAAGAATCTGTAAAGCTGTTAAGTGCAAGTATCAATTTCAACCTATGATGCTAAAGATAGAGAAGCTTCTCATGTACCGAAACCATTGATATATCTTACAGTGGAGTCGCCTGCAAAATAACCTCTCACCTAAGAAAATTCTTCTCCTTAGGAAGCCAAACAAAAACAATCTAAAATATTTATTGCCATAAATTCCATCCCTGTTCCATAAACTGCTTAAGAGACATGACATCATGCTAACTACCTAGACCCGTCTGGTTGATAATAGTCCCAGATTTCAGGCTGAAGTCTAAACTGCAGGAGCATTACAGGGTGCACATCTACAGGTCATCACAGATGCTGAACACAAATCTGACTGGCCAAAGCCAGAGCTGACACTCCAGCAAATCTGAGATGTCTGGCGGTGGCAGAGGCTGACACCACAAAAACAAGTCTTGCAGTATTTTTGTCATTTTTTCAGTCCCCTTCCTAAAGGCAGGCTTTCTTTTAAGTGGACCAGACCTAATTATTCCATCCTCCAGCCCCTGTATTCACAGTTCTGCTTTCATGTGGCACGAATTCATGCACATATTTCCTGCCCGTATTTCCAAATGCGTTAGTGAAATAATTAGCAAAGCCCATGCCCCAGTGAGACATTACTGTCTGTTTTCTATCAGCATTAGCAAGTTCCATCTCCCTTTGCTCCTTGGTTTCTTCTTCCACGTTGCTAGACCTGAGCCATATGATCTTAATCCTTTAGTGCTTCCATACAGCTCATTTCTAAAAGTCAAACCTAATGAAGTTCAACAAAGGCCAATGTCGGGTCCTGCACCTGGGGAGGAATAACCTACTGCACCAGTACAAGTGAGGGGTTGACCTGCTGGAAAGCAGCTCCATGGAGAAGGACCTGAGAGTCCTGGTGGACAAGAAGCTCTCCATGAGCCACCAACGGGCCCTTGTGGCCAGGAAGGCCAATGGTATCCTGGAGTGCATTAAGAGAAGTGTGGCCAGTCGGTCAAGGGAGGTTCTCCTCCACTTCTACTTTGCCCTAGAGAGACCGTGCCTAGAACAGTGTCCAGTTCTGGGCTCCCTGGGTCAAGAGAGACAAGGAACTACTGGAGAGAGTCCAGTGGAGGGCTATGAAGATGCTGAGGGGACTGGAGAGAGACCTGCAGCTGTTTAGCCCAGAGAAGAGGAGATTTTCCCAGTGGTGATCAACATCTAAAGCGCAGGGATCAAAAGGATGTGGCCAGACTCTTTTGAGTAGTGCCCAGTGACAGGACAAGGGGCAGCAGACACACACTGGAACCCAGGAACTTCCATCTGAACATGAAGAAAAACTTGTTTACTTTGAGGGTGCCAGAGCATGGAACAGGCTGTCCAGAGAGGTTGTGAAGTCTCCTTCTCAAGCCACTTTAAAAACCCAGCCAGATGTGATCCTAAGTAACCACTCTAGGTGAACTTGCTTTAGCATGGAGGGTTGGACAAGACAATCTCCAGAGGTCCTTTCCAACCCCTACCGTGTTGTGATTCTGTGACATTACTTGTCTAGAAGTATTTGTCCATTTTCCTTTCCTAGGCCCTTACCTCACTATGTGCCAAGCACTTGGCAATCTAATATTCACAAACCAGGCTTCAAAGACTCAATTCTGAATCGTCTTGACTCAGGTTGTGACAAGAAGGGGCAGGGACCCCCAAATGCCTTGCCCTGTGCTTCTGTGGGAAGGAGCATATGGCCAACTTCCAGATGGCCGCCAACCTCATCTCACCGATTCCAACATCTGTGTCTTGACTTCCATCTCAGAGGACAGTCCTGAGACAGACTGCAGGTCGCTGCCCATGGCTCCTGGCTACACGGCTTATCCACAAGCTAAAGCATTTTGCAAAATGCAGAATGACAAGCCTGAAAAAAGGTTGACTACTTAAAGTTCCTAGCAGGTCATAGCAGAAAACCACTGTAAAAGCAAGCATGAAGGAAAAATACATCTTTAATATATAGATATATATATTTTAAGTGCATCTCATATTGGACTTTTTCTCCCCAGACCAAAACATCCCTTGTTTTCCACATGGCACCTCATGCCTCAGCACTGGTCACCTGCAGCCTTCCAGCACTTAAAGGAGGCCCGTCAGAAAGATGGGGACAATCTTTAGCAGGGCTTGTTGTGACAGGACAAGGGAGGATGGTTTTCAGCTGAAAGAGGGAGATTTAGACCGGAGAGAAGGAAGAAATTTTTTCCACTGAGGGTGGT
>WTSP01010825.1:60219-72280 GCA_025331215.1 Actenoides lindsayi
AGTAAAATATAATGTAACTCCTTTGTTACAATTTCCTCTGAAATTCACCTCCTCTTCTTGCATAGTTTTAGTATCTTCAACGTTATTCCTCCAAATTCATTTGGCATATAAATTTTTCAGCTATTATGTTTTTAATAAAATTGATTACCAGGAAAATTCTGCATACGAACAGTTTAAAATAATTCTGTTCCTCGGGGTTTCAACGTAGAGATGTCGCCATGCATGAGAACTGTTTCATGTTTAGTGAGTTACAACTGTTCTGTCACGAACTGCATTTTGCTCACAAAAGCCAAAGGCACTGTCAAACCTGCAGCAATCTGCAGAACAGTAGGAAAAAAAAATGCCTGCAAACTAACTGCTGTTAGATAATGGTCCCATTTATCATTCTTAAATTCCATCTTTAATTAAAAATGGGATATTCTCCTACATAAATAAAAAAATTCCAGATGTTCTCAAATTACTGCTCTTCATTTTTTTTTTAATTCTTCCATATATAATATACACGGTATTGTATTCAAAATATATTCTATTAATTCAAAAATTCCATGTTATTACACAATCCTTAATTTCACGAAGATTTTTCCATACTCCAAATAGACACACATCTTCATTACATGCAGCATACGTTACGTTAAAATATTATCACTCCAAGAAAACACAAGTTAACAAAACTCCTAGTAGGAATACCACTCAACTGGAACAAAGTTTAAAGTTGAAATAAATTTTCTCTTGGTTTACTTATAACAATTTACACCTTTATATATATATATACACACACATATATATATATAACCAGCTGTTAAATTGTTAGTTTAAACAATTTAAGTAGTTACATCAGGTAAAATTGGTGACAGAAAAACAACAGGCCAGCTCTAGATACATCTTTCCTCATAGTAATTATCAGAAGCAATACTGTTACCAGGTATAAATTCTCCCAGCAATTCTCCTGCAAACAGAAAATCACCTATTTGCTTTTGGTGTTGCATCCCTCATTCTTTCTTCAAGTTGCTGTGAGATAGAAACATAAGCTCTAGTGTGCAACAAGTAAAATGGAAATTAGAAGAGCTAAAATGGAGAACGATGAACAAGTAGGCAAGGTTATAGACAGAAACAACAAGAAAAAAAGAAATCTCAGCCCTCTGAAATGGAAAGCGTTCTTTAAAGTGACTTGTGTCCACTGGACCATCGGAGCATACGTTCAGGAGGAAGGGAGGGAAAGACAGGGACAACCGCAAGAAAGGGAAACACAAGGACATAAGGAGATTGCAAAAATCTTCATTACAAAATGATGAACACACGCACAAAAAAAAAAAGCCTTTTGGTTGCTTTGTATTTGTCAAAGATATTCAAATTAATAGATGTCATTTACACAGATTCTCAGGTTGTTTGGTTTTTGCGGGGGTTTTTTTTGTTTTTTTGAAGGGAGGGTAAATTAATCATCATGATGATTCAAAGCATACCAATAACAGGTGTGATTCCCAAGATACTTGGGCTGAATAGTACAAGACTGAAGAAGAGGAGGAAATAAATTGATCAAACCGTGGTTTGAGGTAGTCAGGAGTCCAGCTTAAATTAAACACGTTCCACCAGGCCATAATTTGGCATATAGATTGTCATCAAACTATACCCTAGATACATATTACATGTTTAGGGAAGAAATGACATCATAATCCATGAAATCAAGTATTCTATGAGTCAATTTAGATTAGCATTTCATCTTGATACAGGAGAGCATTTATGAAGCAGCCACCCATCTCCCAACCATCCTTACGTTGCTTGCCTCAGCTCACACCACAGTGGTCTCCGAGATTACAAACTGGATCCCTTCGGATGAAACTACGCCAGGAAGTGATGCTCCTGGAGAACATTTAATGGACTCCAGCCTCATATTACGGACATACCTCCACCTAGTCTGAAGTAAAACCCCCTGAAATAATATGCTGTGTGGACTTTGGGCCTGGGGCACCAATTCCCTCTACCACCTCTCCACAATCCTATCAAGTCACACTACTCGTTAACAGGCATCACTTCCCAACGCAGTCAGGTGCACATTGTATAGAGCTGTAATCCCAGAGGCATCAAAGAGGTAAAACCAGAAAAAAACCTTTGGGCACATTTTCTAGACTGACCATGGACCTGGTCAGTGCCTTCAAAATCCACACTGAAACTCAGGAAGACCCACAGCAGATGTTAACAGCCCACAGCTGGCATGAAAAAGCAGCTGTAGAAATACTGCTTGAACTTCCAGCCTGTGACAACCAAGCCCAAAAGAGATGGCTCCTACTCAGTGGTCATGGCAGTTGTAGTCAACTGAAACCAGGTGAGCATTCATGGCACAAGTGGGAGTGAAACCAGCTGAGCAGGGTACCAAGTTCTCAGCTACATGCACTTGAGCTGAACTAGGTAACTAAAAGTAACTAGATCACTAAATTCTTGGTCTGTTGTAGACTTGGCAACTGAAAAGATGTCCCCACCCACCTAAACCAAGACTTTGAAACATCAATGTATTTGGGTCAGGTTAATGCTTAAAAAAAGTAAATAAATAAGTAGAAAGTTAGTGCTAAGGTAGGTCTTCTCTCAAAACTCTTTTGCTAAAAACAGTTTGCATGACAAAATTTATTTTCATTATGTAGCAATTCACAAAACCCAGCCAAGCTGTGAGTACTCATTAAAAAAGCTAGTTAATTATGACACTGGAAGATAAAGCTAAAAAAATCCAGATCATGTGCAAAGCAAGTATCTGACAAAATTTGTACCATTTACTTCTGAGATTAAAAAAAAAGGGAAAAAATTAAAAGAATTGATATTAGGAAAAAAGCAGCACAGGAAAAAAATAATATCAAGATTTTTCTCCTTATTAGATACAAACCAAAAGCTCTGCTTCTTTCCCTTTGGAAGATCAAATTAGTGTTATGGACTAGAATGACAATGAATTGTAGGAAGTATCATATTCTTTATAATATAGCACTGTATATGTTTGTTATTTGAAAATAGAAATGTAATCCATAACTAATCTAGAAATAAAATATATACACAGCAACCATTTAAAAGGACAGATAAAATACTCATTAAAATCCTAAGTGTAGAAATACTGACTCATAATGCACAATTTCATTACATTTTACTGCCAGCAATGTAAATATCAATTCTCCAGGTGATTCATAAAATTCATTTTAGAAAGAAAAAGAAGGATTTCACCCCGCATTGGAGAACATAAAGGAAAACACATGCTAGGGTTTGAAAAACCAGACTGTTCTTTCCTTGTCTCATCAGAATATCTTTCTGGAATTTCAGCAAATCTTTTTACACATCAAACGGACAACTGCCATTTCACATTAGCACTTTCTATAGATCACCCAGCAGTCCCAACCAGCATCCTTCCCACTTGCACCATGTTCATCATTCCCATCTTATTTCTGATGAATTTGAGATCCTATACGGCCTTCCACTGACTTCAAAGGAAGGAGCCTGCATTTAAATTCATCTACAACCTCTTTTAAGTATCTAAATTGTAAAATTACTTAATAATGGGGCTGTATTTAAAAAAAAAAAAAAAAAGAAAGAAAAAAGAAAAAAGCATGTTGGACAAATTAAACAACTCAAGTTTTTGGAGGGAAAAGTGCGTGTGGGGGTTTCTGCACAAAAACGTAAAGAAAACCTGTCACTTTTCAAATGAATAGCTACCATCTGCCAGCATTTCATCTGAGGCAAAGTTGATTAATGCAAAGTGAATGTTTTAAGATCACATTGCTGTCTGCCTGAATAAATTTCAGGTAGTTTACTTAGGAAATTATTTGTCCTCTTTCTTAATAAGATTTTGTTGTTGCCGCTGGACTCTTCCCTCCCACACACACAAATTTTTATTCAGCCAGACCTAAGGATAAAAACCTTTGCTCTTAAATCACTGTACTGTACAAGGACTTTGTTTCTGGCCCCTCTGTGCCACGACAGCGAGGTAATTAATCTGCCCGACAAAGGAGATCCCACCTCCTTCGCCAGCTTCATGAAAACTTTCAGGCAGCCTCTCTCCATCATACTGGAAAGTAAATTTTAGCAGTTTAATTGTGAGCAGAGAAACCACAGCAGTGCTGATGTCCTCGAAAGGAAATGATTTCTGTTCTTAAACCTGACTTATTTTTTTTACTGGATTACTTAATATTTTACTGGATTAATTTTTTTACCAGGTTACTTAATACTTTACCTTTATTTACAGCAGAAATAATAAAATACACCTTTACTTACTGTAAAAAGAAATCAATTATAGAACTTCGACATTTTTCTTTTGTCAACTTTATCAAAGCATTGCTTTTTATTAGTGTGCTGATAAAATTACTTCTCAAACACATTTGATTATATGCTTTTCTTCAGAAGTTTACTTTGAAGAACAGATTTTGGATGCCTTTAACCCGAATCACGCAAGACCCGGTTTTACGCGTACGTTCCCACGTTACGTACTCCCAGTATCAGATGGGCCTCCAGTTCCTCTCTCAGCAGAGAGAATTTCACACTCATTTTTCAGGCTGGGACACCCTTTATTATCCGGGGCTACAGAAGTGGAGGGCATCATCTGTGCTAAGTGGTGGAGCTTTCATGCTGTTCCATATGGACGTATATTCTCTTTGCTTACACTTAAAGCTGGCTGGACACCAGCCAGCTCTGGTCAGAAGTCACAAAGTTGTTTTAGTTCAGTACACGGTGCCTGTGTCTCGTATCTCGGTGGGGTTTGTTGGTTTAAGCTCAACGTGGTGCTAGGATGGCCATCTGGCCCCCGGTGCGAAGCTACCTCCCAACCAGCTCCTTCAAAGCGTGGGCAGGACGAATGTGTGTGCGTTTGCACTAGCCCGTGTGAACTAACCTTGGTGAACTCAACTGATTTGTTAAAAAAAAATAAAAAATAGAAAAAACCAAACCAACCCAGCAAGTTTAGCACTAATGAAATTAAATATGTAATGGCCCTTTACTCAGCTAGGGAGTGAGAAAGAAGAGCATGAGACTAAGCAACGTCTTCTGTACCCTCTTCTCAGCGTGCTTCGCCCCTTTAAGTGAAGGTTTTCTGTTATTCCTGCTTTGGACATCTCTACAGAGAGGCAAGAACATCATTATTTGTATCCATCACTAACTATAGAAATGAGTAAGATACACCTACATGGTATTTTTAACCAAAGACAAGACCTGAAGTCTGTCTTTAGGGGATCCTGGCTATTACATCTAGTCACCTTATTTCTTCATGCCTTTATATCAGCTGCTCAAAGGACAACTCACCAGCCTATTCTCTAGGAGCACGTTCATAAAACTGCAGTTAAAACACACATACAGCACGTGCACTTCCTAACTTTACCCCAAGCAGCAAAAAAAATGGTGGGAAACTTAGGAAAGCTCTGGGCAGAAAAATTATTCAGCAATTCCAAGAAGGTGAGAAACATCCTGTCTTCAAACATAACCGAGTTGAGCACTAAGATCAAAAGACATATTCTTAGGAGTCAATACCGTAAACAAGATGCAAGTTTTATTCACCTAGATGCAGAAGCAAACACCATAAAATATGCCCAAAACAAGAAAAAAAAAAAGGTACAGGGTAACTTTTTTTTTTTAATTTGCAGGTACATTATTGTGTTTTATTTAACTGATGCACTACATGCACACACAGTTTATTTCTTTACCTGAGTGTCATTAGGGCCAATTTCTGGGAAGGCCTCTAATGCAGGGAAAATTATTCCACTTCCTAAAAAGATTATATAAAGATGCATTTCCAGTATTTGACAACAATGTCAAAAGACCAAAACATTCCCAGCACAAATGAAATGGCTGACATTTGCCCTGCTTTGCTTCCATTCACATCTTTAAACACCTTCCCCGGGACATTATGTGCAGATATTATTTTGAGGAAAAATGTCTAGAAAACAGTAAGAGCTGCAGGTTACTAATGCTGAGCTATGTTACCTTTTCAGCAAGTCTAAACTACTCATCGGAATAAAAATTCAAAGGGTCACCATTTTTAAGAGGACGTTTAGGTGACACCAGCTCATAGGTTAATAAAAAATTCCCTCCGTAACAACTCACTTTCTCCTTACAGAACAGAGTGAAGGCATCAGATCCAAAACAATCCTAAATCTAGTTGTTTTAACAGTTTATTAAAGAAAACAAACACTCATATCTACATGATGTACTATTGGAGTACACTACACACTGCTGAACGTCACACCCCTCAGGTGCTGGGCTTTTTTTCCAGAGTTCTACCAATTGAAAACAACAATTTGTTTTCTCTTTCGTAAAATGTAAGAAGCATAGAGTTTGTCTTGAAAATATAGTTGTCAAGTATCAAGGGGTATATATATGCTAACATTTACCCTGGGGGTATTTCGGGGCTAGAGTCTGTTACAAATAAAATCTTTATTCATATGAACAGCTACCTGGGGGGCAATACTGAATGTTACACACAATATTTATATATATATATATATAAACTAATCTAGTGGTGCTATTAAAACAAACTCCAAGCTACACTGCACTTAGGCTCTGAGTTTTGCAGATCTCCATCTTATTCTGCTAACTTTTGGGGGGTTTGGATTACCTTCTGTGGAGGATCGTTCCTAAAATATTAAATGCTTTCATGCAGTGTGTCATATCAACTGTTTTATTCTTTAGATTTGAAAGATTAAAAGATAAAATTACAGGAAAAAGAAAAGCAACCTTTTTTTTTTTCCCCCATTAAATTGTGCAATAGCATTTTCAAATTTGAACACTTTCCTTGAGAAGAAAAACACAGGCTAAAAAAAAAAAAAGATTCTTTTTAATTATGCGCTCTCTAGAATTACTGAAGAGTCACTATGTGCTATGGAAAACAACTTGAGACAAGATCAGATATCTACGTTTATCAAAGAGTTTAAGCTGTCTGAAGGAAGTTGGGCAACAAAGCAGACAAGGCAGCAGCTCTGCAGACTGCCAGCAGCTCGAGGATGTCACCTCTCTGCTGGACCTTCCTAATTTACAGAGTGAAGATGATAATATTCCATCAACTGCTAACAAAACTCTGTGATTGATGAAAAAAAAAAATACAAACAAACTTGTCTAGAGAAAGCAGACAATAATTCTGCCATTTTCCAGTACATTTCAAATGCTGTGATTTGGAGGTTGCCACCTCAAGGATGAATCTCCTTGGACTTCTGCAACATCATGCGAGTCTCTGTATAGCAATTAAGAAAGCTCTTAAAAAGGCTGAGCTCTGTGGCTGCTGTGCATCAATATATTAAACCATTTCAAGTTTACAAGCCAAGTAAGCCACCTTTAAAAACTCCCCTTATGGCCCTGCAAGTTGGAGGGACTCGCCGCGTGCCTGATCTTCCCCATCCATCAGGACTTCTGTCCTCCTTTAAGGAGATGTATGAAGACATGAGCTGGTTTAACAACACACTGCACAATGAAGCTATGAAAACAGAAAAGCAACACCTTTCTAGAGAAACACAGCACAGCCTTTGCACTGGGGACCTAACAGAAATCTATGCAGTGATGCAGATAAAATACTAAGTGTCCAATACCTTCCATGCTATGTGTGCTCCCCCTGAAGGGCGAGGACATCACCTCCCTGTGGAAATTCTGGGTAGATCTCCTTGTTCTTGCACTGGAACATCATTTTCTTGTACACCAAGATATCGGCCACACCGTTCACAAAAGTTCCATTAGATGCACTGCTTTGTTATTATTAATTCAGCTTTAATTCTTGCTCGAGGGAGGACATGGCCGTTCTCCGATAAAAGTATTTGCAAGTTCATCACAAACTCCCGGGTCACTGCAGAGTAGCCCAGTTTGACATCTGTGATTCTGCAGCAGATACTCTGCTTCCAAAGCACTTCTCAATCCTGTCCCTTAACTCACTTCACATGACTTAAAAACTACCAAACCCGCTTCCTTCCCATCACCAGCTTGTACGTATAATAGTATGGATCATTCAAAACCGATGTAGGGTACTGCTGTAGAGATGTATAGCACCATCAGACTTATTAGCATCAATATTATTTCTCATACATACCAGCATCTTGCAATAAAATACCGTCTGAAAAGAAAAATTTGTTAATGCAGCTCCGCTACCGTAAGTGTTTGTACTTGAAACACCCGTGATCTTTCTGCGTTATTCAACGCGCAAGTGAAAACGAGGTACTTAGGAAATGTCACAGCGGCGAAAACCGCTTGTAAATGAAAATTTTTGCTCTACAAATAATGCCAATATTCTAAATAATGCAAATTTGGTATTTCCCATGACCTCCTAAGAAGGGTGAAATGTTGAAACGTGTAATTCAAAACACACGCTCCTGCCAGTTTGCAACGAGAATTTTGTCTTAAGCTGCCACCTGGGAAGCAGATCTTTAGTGGTTACTAGCAAGCTAGAAATAGAAGAATCAATGTTAATTTTAATCAGTGTTTTTTTTCTAATAGCAGAGTAGTCAGCCTCATTAGCTTGTAGCCTGATGCACTTATACTTTCAATTTAATAAAAATACTTGAAACGTTCAATTACAAAATGAGCATTAAAAACGTGTGAGTAAAGGAGAAGGTACCTCTAATCATTTTCCTCTCACCAGTCACATCAGCCCGTGTTCCTAAAGCACTATCCTGCCTGCAAGGATGAGGTACACGCTCTTTTTTAAACATCACATCTTTGTCAACTTTGACTATTTGATTGTGTCTGATCAAACCCTAAGAGCAACAGCAAAGAACGAGCTTTCCTCTCTTGAAGATGCTCTATTGGTTAGATCAGATTTATTTGCTGTCAGTAAAGGTTATAATTGCACATAAGTCTATGACAGATTGCAAGTTTATTAACTTCCAAGTGAGTTTTCAAGCTGCTGGGTTGAGGGTTTTTTTGTTGGGTTGTTCGGTTTTTTGTGGGGTTTTGGGTTGGTTGCTTTTTGTTGTTTTTTGTTCTTTTTTTTTTTTGTCGTCCTTCCCTCCCCCTTCCCCCAAGATGTGGGTTACTTGACAAATTGGAGTGAAGTTATCTTAGGTCAATGTAACTGTAAGTTAAACTAATGAAGTGTATGTCTATGAGTGATGTCTGATTAGTTTAATACAGTTAGTGCTGGACAGCTTGGGCTGCTGACCTTGAAGGAACACAGATAACATTGCCATGCGTTGGAGGATGTGGTTGCGATACAAGACAAATTTACATAACAGTTTGTCATATACACTCCCTCCAAAACAAAAAATCGTTGCAAAAGGAAAGCAATAGGAAACCAAACGCTGAATGCCTCGCACGAGACAAACCAGGGAAAATCAATTTGAACGTTTGGCTTGGGATGGTAGCTTATTTTAAATGCAAGCCAGAAAAAAAAAGAGAACGTTTATATAGCATGTATTCCAAAATGGATTAGGCGTTGTGCTGGATAACAGTGTTCAAATGCAGCCTTCTACAGAACAAGACCTACACTTGGAAAAATGACATTCCTTCCCCAGCTATGCCTACCTGCTCCTGGTAACAAACACCAGACCCAGTTCTGAACTGTAACTAGTTAGCCCCCCATTTAGGTGGGCTCAGCGTCCCGCTGAAGTTCATTCGGGGAATGAAAAGCAGCTGCTTGTGCTAAAACATCCCCGTGCACCAACAGCCTCTCTCCACGAAGGTGTAAAGTCAACCGAGAGCTCATTTATGACCCATAGGGTGACTCTGAGGAGCACGCACGCTGTACCACGTGATATGTCACTGCTCCAGACAATCATCTCACCACATCTCAACCCATCAGGTAGGCCAAGAAGAAAAAAAAAAAAAAAAAAAAAAAAAAAAATTAAAAAAAAGGCTGTCTTTCAAGACAGCTTAGTTCTGGAGTGACTGATTCTCACTACACGATAGCTATCTGTTGACCTAAATAGCCTGCTTTTATCAGCCCAGGTTCTAGCTGATAGAAGTTTACCACTTACATAAATGCATAATTGACGTCCACAGTTGCTGGCACGTTACAGAACTGGGCTATCATTAAGATAAAACTGCTCCCTTAATCCTCCAGGTCAGGCCGAGCAGTACACTCTGATCAATCAGACTTGCTAACAGACAGAGGGGAGGGCAAGTGAGGAAGCTTGCAGCTTCTGTGCCATCTCTCAACCTGATCTGCAAAGTACAGTTTGAACCTCGCAGTATCACTGAGTTCACTTGATAAGATTTAAAATAAGATGCACAAATACAGACGTACACAAACAGGTATCCATGTTCTTAGAGACTTTCAAGGACTAGCGATACAAGACAAAACAGTCTAGAAAATCCAAAACACAGCAGAGGTTTCCCAGCTATACCCTGAGAAGTCAATGCAAGAAGAAAAACTTGTGTTGTCCCCTTGCAAGTCTCCATCTGCTTGCACTTACACGCCTGTGTGCACATAACCCAAGACTCGGCTCAAGAGACCTGGCTGAAGGCCACTCTCTGCAATTCGAGCTTAGAAACGATTCCGTTCCTGGGTTACCTGTAATTAGTACTTGTTGGCACGGTCTGCATGAAATACAGAGCAGCAGTTCGTGCTTTCCAGTGCCACTTCTTGGCAGGGAGTGTACAGAGGACGCAGTCGTCTTGTAGCTCTTCCTGGAGAAGATCCATCAGCTGTTTGTGGGAACCACCATAAAAGGCTTCAATGAGAAGGACGCTCATTTTCCAAGCACTTCAGAACTGTTTGGATTCTGCAAATGATAAAGGAGAAACATTCCACTGTAGAAATACATCTTTTTTTTTAATTTTTTTTTTTTATTTAAGAAAAGTCTATTGGAAAAAGCAGAAACATATTGCAAGGCCTTATAGTGTCTTCATTTTTCCTATGAAATTAATCCTTCATGCCATATTAATGAGTTTACTTCAGAAAAAGCTACTTAGCAATTACAATTATCACACCTATTAGTTTCAACCTTTAAAAGAGACCATTTGCAATTTTTAAATCCATCAAGATGTGCAGGACTTAAAAAAAAAAAAAATGCACTGTATTTTTAATTTATGGTCTTGTTTTCAATCAGATGTTTAAAAGCAGCTTTACTTTGCACACTCCCTCTTAAATATACACAATTCTTCCATAGGTTAGGAAATAGTTCATTCAGCTTTACATAGGCTTCCACCTTTTTCCTGGAGGTAGATAAAACTAAAGAACACTTCAACCCCAACAGTTGCTAACAACAGGGATTTGGGCAAGCCAGAGAGCAGCCCCAAGAGATGCAGCCTGAGCATCTCCCTCAGGACTCTCTCCTGTTATCACTGGGAGCTGGGACCACCACCTCAGCAACACAGTTGGACCCTAGAGGAGATGTAAAACCTGTTAATATTTTGGAGTACCCCAAAATGGCTGGTAGAGAACAGTATCACTGGCTTAAGGAAGCTCTCGGATGAGAAGCCACAGAGTTGCTCACAAACAGGATGCAAAACGTGCTGCCCATAATGAAGGGAAAGGTGAAAACCCCCTGACTATTGCTCATCAGTTCATGAGTCATGGACCTGGGGTACTGAAAAGCTGCTTTTCAGATCCTTTTGAGCAAAAAGCATCACATATCAAAGCTGGAAACAAACCCCTGAAAGGCATCCACCACCCATGGCTGCCTCTCAACGGGCCCTAACAGGGGAGGACTCTCCGTTGAAACTTCTCAGCTCGAGCTTTATGTTTGATGCTGTACATTGCAAGATCGCAGATCCATTTCCTGACCTGTAATTTCTAGTGGTTTCAAAGCGTAATCCTTATCTTCTCAAAGCCGCTGGTGACGAGAAGTGAGACTTCAGAGAACTACATTCTCCAGAAAATCTCAATCATCATCTCAACCTTGATATTTACTTAAGTTCCAGTTCAGGTTATTAAAAAAAAAAAAAAAAAAAAAGCAGCGATGTCTTCTGTTAATAAGAGGGTAGAAAGCAAAGAAACAAACAAACAAAAAAACCACTTTACAAGTGCACTGTAGCTATCAACTAGCCAGCAACAAAAACCCAATCAGTGAATAAATTTAATTTGAGACACAAAATGTAAAAAAACCTCTTCCTCATGGAGCTGTGATGGCACATAGGCCTGCACCAGCCATGATCAACTACCGACTTCTGTACGTTTGATGTCACA
>WTSP01010826.1:0-50147 GCA_025331215.1 Actenoides lindsayi
AGCCCTCACCCTGGAGCGGCGGCGGCGGATCGAGGAGCTCTCGCGGTCCTCCCGGCAGCGGCTGCTCCAGTCGCGGGACAGGATGTTCTCCAAGTTCACCTCCATCCTGCAGCACGCCGTGGAGGCGGTAAGGCCGCCGGCGGGCCCGGTCACGCCGCGCCGCGGATGCGAGTCGGGCCTAGCCGCCGAGCGGGCTCCGGGGGAGAATCGGCGGGGAAGGGAGCTCGGCCCCCTCCCTAGACGAGGCGCCACTTCCCCGTGGCCTGCTGCCGGAGCGAGGCTGGCGGCGAGGAGCCCCGCCGAGCTGCCCTATCCGCCGATCCCGACTCGCCCTTGCCGCGGGGCAGGGAGGCGGAGGCCGAGCTGCCCGAGCGGGCCGTGCCCAGCGGCGGGCCCCGCGCGGAGCTCGGGAAGGGAGCGAATTGCCCCAGCGCGGGCCGCCGCCGGGCGGGG
The DNA here is from genome assembly GCA_025331215.1 of Actenoides lindsayi. Classification (NCBI taxonomy): domain Eukaryota; kingdom Metazoa; phylum Chordata; class Aves; order Coraciiformes; family Alcedinidae; genus Actenoides; species Actenoides lindsayi. The sequence goes on from WTSP01010826.1 coordinate 454, forward strand.
ATGCCGGGAGAGGAGGAAGCGACTCCTGCCCGGGGCTCCGCGGCGGGCCCGGGCGGACCCGGCGCAGCCCCCTCAGCGAGCGGGAGCAGCCTCCGGGCTGTCAACGCTGGTAACCAGCCTTCCTGGTAGGCCCCGGAGCCCCGCAGCGGGCGTGAGGGCAGCCGTTACCTGGCCCGGCACGGCCGCGCCGGCTGCTTTCTGCCAAACAAATAAGAACAGAGGTGATTTCAGGAAACTCCTCAGGAGGCAGGGCCTGTTTCTGAAGCTGCCATTTCTGTAGGCCGCGTTCAGCTGCCTGCTTATCAGGACTGGTTTACTGTTTGCAGGATTTATTTCTGTTTGCTTTTCGGTGAGGTGGGGTCCTGGTAGTAACGCCTCTGGCTTTCCACACATTTCTCGGTAAGCCAAGACACCTACGAGACTGAGTTGGAAGAGCTGTATCTTTGATTAGGTGCTAAAAGCTAGTACTGAAATACTGCTGGAAGTGATGGGGGGAAGTGTTGAAGGAAAATGGTGCAAATGGTTGAAAAAACAGCATGCATGCCAAATCCTCTCTCCTGTGAGGGACCCCCTTTGTGCATTAATGTATGCCTCGGTGCTGCAAACACTTAAGCATATGTTTGACTTCGTGTGCCTGTAGATCTGCGTTCTGTAGCTTGGACTACTCAATTTTTAAAGTTAAGCAGCTATTAATTAATTGCAGGTTTGTAGTTTGCTCTTTTAGTGGTAGAATGACAACTGGCAAGAAATGCTTTAAATAATGAAATGAAACCCTCTATGACCATCTATGAATGCCTTCAATGACAGTGCTTTCATTGGATGAGAAACAGAAATTAGTGGCCTCCTGACTAAAGAAATCTTTTTATGCTGAGTTCTGCCACACTTTGAGTAAGAGTGGATGACTGAGAAATGCAGGAGTGGAGGAGAAGTTATTACTTTAGCCCTACCAATTCAAGATAATCCTATAAAAGTTACTTCAGAAGAATGTTTACATTACTGATGTGTACAAAAAAGAACTGCATTTATTTGAGATCCATAAAAAATAGGAAAATGAGTGACTAGAGTGGAAAAGGGGAAAAGTAGAGAGAGTAGGGACTAGACAATCTTTTTTTTAAAATAAAAAAAACGCCAAACAAACAACAAAAAACCCAAAGGAAAAAAAAAAGCCAAAAAACCCCAACCAAAAAAACCTCAGAAACTGATAACATCATTTTGTAAGTGACTGCTATCAAACAACATGCTATATGCCCTTGCTCAACTCTGGTGTCCCTTTTATTTTTTATTTTTTATATTTTATTTTTTTTTATTTTTTAATTTTGGGGCTGTCTATGACTTTAAATCATTGTTTTATTCGCTCTTTAATAAAAACATGTGGGCTACTTAGCATTGCTACTCTGAAAATTAAAACTGGTATGTATCCTAAGTGTTAGGTAGGTCCACTTCAATCCTGTCTGCTGTTTTCAGAACCTGGAAAATTCAGAGCATCATTTTTACTTGCTGTTACTGCTGCGGAGCAAGTATAGCTTGTGCAGTCTCAAGTAGATTGATTGTTTCAGCCCTGAATATCAGCAGCAGAACTGGTAACTGAGATATAAATTCTCAAAGGTTTTGGGTGCCTGCCTCCTGGAGGAATTCAGTTGCAGCTGAACAGTTTTCAGCCGAGCTGAACCCTTAAATACACGTGAAGTGCCTGGGCCAAGTTCCTTGGTAGGACTACTTTAAATCAAAATTGGTTGGGTAGCTCTTCTCCCCTGTCATTTCTCCTGCACATCACTTACATAACACTCCTGTCCTGCCTCAGGGCCTGCAGGCTTTAGAGAGATGCAGTTAAATAGTAAGAGTTCCTATGTTATTAGATAATCATTATCTTACCCTCAATATGCCATTTCTCTGAACTATGACGAGGAGTTCCAAAGGTTGACAGCCTCGTACACAGAGGAGTATTTGCCTTTCCCTTGTTGTCAGTATACTGCTTTTTAATGTGCTGCTTTCGTGACAGGACTGTAATGAGGCAAACATAAGGGATCAGTTTCTTTTCATTAAGATGTTTTCTTACCTTGAAGAACTCAAAATGAGTCTTTTTTGCCCAAATTGTGTATGTGAAATCATGTTCCTGATATTCATTACAACTGAATCCTAATTTTTGCCACCTATGGTACATCAGTCCTGCCAGTATTTTGGGTATTTTTGCCCTCTCTGGATTTCTGTGCAGCATTCAGATGAGCAAGCACCACGGTGGTATGGTTCAGACAAAGCATCCTTCAACTGGCCTGAGTGCGTTGGTGAGAATGGTAGAGGGGACTGCAGTCTTTGTTCTGTTACCTTACTTCAGGGCAGAATGGAAATGCTGTTGCTTTATGGGCTTAATATTTATGAATCTGTGACAGTTTATATATGGCTTATCCCCAAGATGTTTTGTCTTTGCTCTGCATTTCTGATATACTTTTATCCCAAACATATTCCAGGAGCGCTACCTTCTCAGCAATATACAAAATGTAGAGTGTACAATAACAAAGCAGCAGGTTAGACTGATTTTTATCTCTTATCTTGTGCTCTTCACTCATGTTTCCCTAGACAAAAATGGCTTGTCTGTGAAGTGGTCACTTGTGCTCAAAGACCTTTTGTTTGTATTTGGTTTGGGCTTTCAGGAGATGTTTCATCTTAACAGTAAACTCAAAAGGATGTTTTTGAGCTGTGTACCTTGAGCAGGAAAAATAATATTTTGGTTGTTTGAATTTCCCATTTTGCTCTCAGACAAGAATTTTATGCATCACTTGCTTGGAATCTGAGAGTGAATTTAGATTTTGGTGTCTGATGCACATTTTTGGGACCCCTCTCTAATAACCTATTGTTCTACTGTGTCTCTAACACCAGTAGTTTAACATGCTTTTAAGTAGTTTCTTTTCTGTTGAGGTGAAACTGAGCTTTGAAAGAAACTGAGTCACTTGCTGCAGGTACTGCTCCAAAATCATTAACTGCATAACTGCTCAGAACAAGATTTATTCTTCATGAACCCACTTTTAATAACCTCACATTACTGATTGTTTAACATTGTGCTGCTATTAACAAATTACAATGACAAAATTTAACGCATGGTGAGCAAGCCTGTGTGTGCAGTCTTAATTTTATATGTGGAAGCAGTGACTATTATAAACTCTTGTGCATTTGCTAGCTGAAGAAATGAAGTAAACCTTCAAGCATTAGTCCTTTTTCAGATTTTCCTCCAGGGCAAACACCCACTCTGGTAAAGCAGGAAGATCGAAGAAAAACATCGAGTGATTGCTGTAGTTTTCCTTGTTTCGGTTAGGGGAGTGCATGCACTTCCCCTTCATTTCTCTTTCACCCAATTCCTCTGCTTTTTTTACTCTGACATCTTACCAGATAGTACCTCTTATTTTTTATAAGTATTTTTTTTTCACTTTGTGAAGTTGTCCAAAAGATATTGAGGGCTATTCCCAGTTTCCATTGTTTCCATTCTTTTCGGTATTACATTGTACTTCTGAAAAGCATACATGAAAAATATGACAATGATTTTTACATGCACAAAGAAATTGCTGTTAAATGCTGAATATTTTTAGGTTTCTTTGCTCTCGACATTATTTTTTTTTCCTGCCTAAACACAGATTCTTTTATATACTTTTGAAAACTACGTGGAACTGTATTTTGGACAGATTTTATAATGAACAGATTATTGTTCTGGTCAAAGATCGATAGTTCTCCTGACAACAGCACTTTTTCTGGAAGGAGTGGGATTTGATCATTACTAACATATTGTCACCAGAACGATCAGGCAGTATGAGTTAAGTTTAGCTCGTAAATGAGAACACTCACTCACTCCTAGGAAGCTTGACTGCTGGAGTTGGGGACTAGATGGAAGAACTAATAATCAATGTCTGCTCACATAGGCTGGTTTTGAGCAGTGTTCAGTGAGTTTTGGCTATTTGATATCCCAGCACCTACACTGCTATCTTTAAGGTGTTGGGGGGGGGGTTTCCCCAAAGGAGGAGAACTTCACTTTGAGATTAGAAATTGATAACTCAAAATTAGTAAGAGTATATGTAATTACATTACAATGAATTAATATAACTGTGGGAAATAATTTCACTTTTAAGGTAATTCCTTCAAATTAGACAAATAGCAGGAATTAGTGGCCTTCACAAAGAATTTTGTTTTGCTTCAGAATCTTTATACAAGTATATGTACTTTCAAGACCTGGCTGGATGCATTTCTGCATGATCTGCTCTAGTTTTGTCCTGCTCTGGCAGAGGGGTTGGACTCGATGATCTTCGGAGGTCCCTTCCAACCCCTAACATTCTGTGACTCTACAAAAGAGTTGTTACTTATATTGGCAACTGTAACATACATTTCATGTCATCTGGTAGCTAATAATTCATCCTAAAATAGAAAATACAACTTCATCCTAGAATCACCCATCCTAGTAGGATTAAAACATGTCAACCTAGTGTTTGGGAGCTTACATTTTTCTAATGCTTTCCAGTGCTGGGCTTTTTTTGTGTATAAGCTGGTATCTTAGTCTTGGTCTTTACCTTGATTTTGTGTCTGAAGAACTTAAGAGGGTTGGGGTTTTTTGGTGTTTTATTGTCAGTAAACCACTTCTCTAAGAATAATACATATGAATGGAGTTACATCTCCCTTAAATACTCCCTGGAGTAGCTGTGCTATAAAAAGCAGATTTATGCTAGCTCCATCTACAGTGGAAAGAGAAATTTAGGGGAAGGGGTCACTTTGGCTGAACAAGTGAAGAAGTACAATTTTACTATATTGTTTGGAGTAGCTGAGTGTGGTAGCCCAATGCAGGTGAAGCTCCTATAGCTCTGTATCACCAGGTCCAGTTGGTAGCAAGGTTCCTTGTATATTCCCAGTAGGCGTATGAATGTACACATATGCAGGTGCAATGCATGCTAATGGTATCTCTGATAGCTCTGTCCTGCAGTCCATGATCAGAGAAGACTGTGAAATGACTGAGTATTTTAATCAAAAAGGACAGGTCCCGTCCCTGAATTACCTTTTCACCTCTAAGAGGAGTCCCTGGAGGTGTTTGTTGGGAGGGAGAATGTTTGTATCCACAGTTCTCTCTCGCAGTGGGTAAATTATTGACAGTACTGAGAAGTGAAATCCTTTTCCTGGCGCTGCTCGGAGACACTAAATTCATCTCGAGGCAGATGAGGCTAGAAGAAGTGGAGAGGAAAATCACATCAGTCAAGGATAAATCTTTAATGTTATCTATCATGTGTTACTTTGGAAATAGAGTGGTCTGGAAGGCCTGGTATTCCTTAAAAGTGGTCTCTGTGCTATTCCTTAGCCACGGTGGAGTTTTCACTATGGTTTTACTACAGAAAGATGTACAATGACCATTACATTGCTTGAACTACACGTCTACACGGCAAGTGTAACATACGAAGCATAGTACAAAATACCATGTGCTCCATCTGCAGCTTGTTCAGTTATTCTGAATTTCAGTGACCTAGCAAACTTCATAGTAAACTGACTCGTTTTGCCCCGTGTGCGGGGTCCTGACATTGACTCTATGGTAGCTGCTCTGCTAAAGTGAGACTCTCAGTGCCCGGCTGTGGAACTAAGGAAGACATTTAATGAGTCCCCAGACCATCAGGGAATGACTAAGCAATGTCAGTTTGATTTCCTAGTTGCCAGTTTGTGAGGGCACATTTCCACACAGGATGCAGGTGCAGACAGTTACCAAGCACCAGGACTTTTTTTAAGTCCTGCATTTCAAAGTCCTGTGTGCAAAGGGTCATTAACAATTAGCATTCCACTTTCTTATCACGGCTGGGCACTCTGTTCATATACTGGGCTTTCTGTCCTTACCAAGATAAAGTGTCATTGAATTCAAGGGAAAAAAAAGACTGAAACCTTCCAAAGCTTTTTCAAAAAGACCAACACTACTTAGTGAAGAGTGTGCAGATGTTTGAGCCCTGTGCTTCTGTTTGTCCAAGACTTGAGGGAATTCAGCTCTTTTTAGGCCTTGCAAGGATACACTAGAGGAATTCAGAGTTATTAATCTCTAACGTGGTGTCTGTAGCTTCTGGAGGGAAAACTTTTTCACTGTGAGGGTAACCGAGTCCTGGCACAGGTTCCTAGAGAGGCTGTGGAATCTCCATCCTTTGAGATATTCAGAAGCCATCGGGATATGATCCTGGGCAGCCAGCTGTGGGTGGCCGTTCTTGAGCAAGCAGGTTGGACCAGCTGACTTCATAGGTCTCTTCCAACATTAGCCACTCTGCAGTTTTGTGAAGGACTGAACTCCATAGGTTGCAGGGATGGTTCTACTCCTCATCCTTCCTAAATAGACACGCTAACTTATACATGGTATTATCTCTGTTTGCCCACAGGTTTCATTGCTACCATCATGTCAAGTCAGAATCCTTTATTTCATGATTGTCTATAAAAGAATGATTTGAGGACTTGTCAAGAAAAAGCCTCAAGTAAATAGGATTATGCCTCAGTAACAACAAACCCTCATGTGGTCTGTTGAGTGGTGGGAGTTTACCCTGTAGGATTCTTGATTTTACCAGCTCTGAGCATTTTCTATTGTGATCACAAATTCAGTGTTTGCGTCAGCTCTCACTTTGGAGGTGGTAAAATGATCGTGGCCCTTCTTTTTTCAGTTGCTGCCCGTGGTGTAGCAGTTGTTTCTCTCTGTGGTGTAATGGGCCACAGGGCACCCAGTTCTCAAACTCAGGAAGAAGCAGTACTGGTGTTGACTGTGTGGGAGGCTGTGTTTCATTCCTGTAGCATTTTATTCCTGGATGCCAGTCACACCCAACCAGCCATCCCAAATTCCTCCAGAAAAAAAGAAACTTTTTTTTCTTTCAGAATTGAAAAAGAAATGTATTTGCTAAACAAAGACAAACAAACAAAACCAAAACAAAACCAAAAAAAAGGGCAGCCTGTCAAGCTCTGGGGATGGGCTTGATGTATAAAAAAACCCCAAAACCGAACTAATATCTTAAAAGTTGTGGTTAATAGGAAGAGAAGGCATGACAAAAGCTGTATGAAGCAGCCAGTTGGTATTTTTAAGGGAGCTGAGGGAGAGCGGAGAACAGAGTGTTCAGAAAGGATGGCATCAACAACGGATGTAAAAGAACATGATTTTTTTCTACAGGACAACACTGAGATCTAAACAATTCAAACCTATGTTTCTAGTGTTGTTTTGCTGTACAGGCACTTGCTTTTGTTGCTTCAAATAGATTGTCTGGTCATAGAAACATCACAGAGATTATTACTGATGTTCACAAGCTCGGCAGTATGACATAGGGCTCATGCCATGAATAATGCATGTAGTCCTTGTTAAAGGTAAAAGAGCACAGAGTAAGAATTGTAGCACTAGTCTGCAGCAGTTTAGTTCCAAGTGTAGGATAAAATCCAATTTAATCTCTGAGGAAATATGCTTATTTCATTCCTAACTCGTTTTTGTTTCTTGGATTTATTTTTTTTTAGCTCGCACCTTCACTTCCATTACAAGAAGATTTTGTTTACCACTGGAAAGCAATCACCCATTACTACATAGAGACATCAGGTAAAAGAATAAAACATTCTGGTTTTGTCTCTTTACTGTGAAAACTAGAATTCTCAATTTCAGTGTTGTTAAAAAGTAAAGATTAAGAAATACTAAAATGAGTCATGTCTTTTTATCAAAATACCAACAATAATTATTAGTAATTAAAAAGATTGTGTACCTCCCTTCGTCCCCTAAAAAATAGGCATGAAAAATGATTGAGAAAAGCTCTTCTTTCCTGAGTACCATGTAGAGAATTGTAACTTCTCACATCCAACCCAATTTCTGTCTTCACATATTCTGGTTAAGTAGACAATTACAGAAATATAGTCCCTGCTTTTAACCTTTTTTTTTAGTTTGTTTTGCATCAGGGATTTTCTTTTTCTTTCTAAGATTTTAACAAAAATAATTCTGCTGTCATAGATTTTACCAGACATATAGGAATTCTCAGTATTAGGTATTCTGTACTTAGTGTCTTGTCCCCATGGTAGGTATTTTGATAACGTAACTCTGAAAAGTGTATTTTTGAGCAGATTTAGAGTACATTTTGTTAAAACTTATCCACACCTTATTCTGCTCTTCTGAAAAATGGGTATTCTGATGAAATAAGGCTGTAGCTCCTTTTTCTTAAACTTTTCCCTGGTTTCCTACAACAGTTACCCAACATTAACATTTTTAAATTTTGGTTCTAGTTATTAAATTGTTATTTTTTTAAAAGTGAATGTTACCCTGTTTTCCTCGAGCTTATTAGTTCTGTATTTCTGCTAGAGTGGCTATTGGATCTGTGTTTGTGCCTGGTACTGGTGATCTTGTTTATATCAGTGTTTACTCTTCCAAGCTGAAACTCGACTCTTGGTTCTAAATACCCATCTTTTGGAACGGTATGTGATGTTTCCTAAGGTAGAAATGACAGGGTGGTAGGGGAAAACTGATACCTGCCATTATGTGGTACAGAATAAAGCTGACCTCTCTCCCGGACTTGAAAAAGTCTTGTGAAAAACAATTTTCCACTCAGTGGATGTATTTCTGTCCTTTGCAGTAGGAGCAGAATTATGCCTAGGAAATTCAAGCAAAACACTCTAGGCTAACTGGAGGTTGTGGTAGAGACCAAAATCACTCTGACATGGCAGTTTTCCCTAGTGATCTTGTTGCCATTTGCATGCAAGTCACGGTTATTTTTCGATTATTGCGTATGAAGTAATAACCATTTCCTTAGTGGGATAGTTGTTCAAGTAGAATTTAGCTGAACAAAATAAAAAGGGAAATCTCCACGTGTGGACGTGCTCTCTAACATGTCAGTGCCAGCTCCCGCTGCTGTGAGCATAAATCCACAACAGTTTCATGACTTGAGTATAATAAAACCAGAGTCTTACACTTTCCTTCATGAAGTTTGACAGAATGCTATCTTAATGCAGGAAGTACAAAAGACAAATCTAAAAATTTTGGAAGAATAAACAACATAATGTTTGGATTTTTGTCATTGTTTTCATTAGAAAAAGCCATTTAATTACCTAGTTCATAAAGGATCAACTGCAAATTAAACCAATGTTAGAGGCTGGTCATAGATGAAGAGTCAATGAGGAAGTTACCAAGACAGGATGAATACTAACCAGGAGAGTTAAACCTTTCTCTGCCTAAGATTGGTTTCTGGCTGTACAAGTTTTCCTTTCTGACTGTGTTGTGCATGTTTTGAAATCTGATATTTCACCTCTTCCCTGTTGGAAGGTTCAATATCTGCCTAATGCATATTCCAGTCTATGTTTCCAGATACAGTTCTGAAAATTCAACTGAAGTCATGTTAAAAACTTACTTATATATACTATATATAAAATTCTTTAAATGAGTGGTCATGTTTTTAAATCTTAAATTTGGAACTGAATTTGAGAAAAGTGAGGACAATATTTTAATCATTCTTAATTGCGCATCTCTTCTATTTAGATGACAAAGCTCCTGTGACTGATACCAACATTCCTTCTCACCTGGAACAGATGCTGGATATTCTAGTTCAAGAAGAAAATGAGAGGGAATCAGGTGAAACAGGACCATGTATGGAATATTTGCTACATCACAAGATTTTGGAGACACTCTACACACTAGGAAAAGCTGACGTATGTACTTCTCAGCAGAGCAGATAATCTTTTGTGGGAGCATCTAATTGTAATAGGGACTGAAACTCTACAGTAGGTGGTAGTGTGGGACACTCATCTCTAGGAAATAGCTGTTTGCTTACATTACCAACCTATGCCAACTAACAGTCTCTTAGAAGTGTGATGTAAGTGTGGCAACCAGTGAGATGCTGACTAAGGCAGAACCCTGACATTAGTTCATTGCCACTCTGATAATACTGTCTGTGAAGCTAGAAATGGAGAAACATTTTTCTTCAGTCTAGAATTTTTCTGCCCTCTACAAGACAGTATTATCCCTTGCTGTCTTTTGTTCAGTGTTGGGAGATTCTTAGGTAAAAAGTACTGTTTCTTTTTTTTTAACATGGAGAGTTATTGCTCACAAAGACTTCACTATCAGAAAGCATTAATCCCCAGACAGCTTTCACATCTGAGTCTTTGGCATGAGTGTAGCCCTTGGCAGTGTTGTCTGGTTCTTCTCTTGTCTGCTTTGTGGCACGTGTGACGTTAGCTTCGTGGTCTTGGTGCATTCTTGTTGCCATCTTTCTTGGCAGACTTATGAGCTGAAATGTTTGGGGTTGGATGGATCACAAGGTGAATTAATTTGGCAGCTCTTTCACTAGAACTTTTGTATCATGGTGCCACGCGATGCAGTTAGGAAAGCACAATATATCCTGTCCAATGATGAATGGAGCTCTCCATGGTTGCATTCTCAGTCAGTCTTTTACATGTTGTCATGAGTTTTTAATTTACTTGATTTCACATGTATAGACAGTGTAGGGTACTAACTGTCTGAACCTGGAAGGACCAGACCTCTACAATTCCTGTTACTATATCAGATGTCCTACGATCAGGCTAAGATACTGGATCTGTTGAAAATACTTGCTCAGAAATACAGCTCATACAGTGATCTATAAACTTTGTCAAGAAATCAAGATAAGAAAGTGACATATGTGAAGTGGGTAATTAGTTGTATGTTTCTCAGAGTTGAGAGAAGTCATTCTGCACTCAGGCAAATACGCCTGTACAAGCAATTCTTGTACAGTCTGTCTTTATACTTTGCCACTTGTGAGTTGGTACATCTGAAGTAAACACACAGTTCAGTGCTGCAAGATGTTACAAAGATCTGTTGCAAAAAGAATAACATCCTTTCACAACAATCACTTAGATTTTTTACATTATTGTAGATGCACCCTGATGGTTCACATTTTGCCATTCTTTTGCCATTCTTCTCAACAGATTGCTTGACAACTCAGTGATAATTAGGGATTAATAATCTGAGATAATTACCTTGGAAGGAGAACCAGGTTAGGCAGTTGTTCCTGGCTGTTGCCACCCATGCTTCATTCGCCTGTTCAGTGAATCACATGAAGGGTGTGGGTTAAAATTAACCTATGTAATAACAGCATTTGTTAACATGGTAGAACACAGTTGAGTCAGGAGAGATTTAGCTAGAAACAAAGACACATAAAGGATCACAAACCATCAGATCTGGTGGAGATAGGAAAGAACTTTATGTAACATATTGTGTGAGGGACAGTAGAACAAGTTTCTGGATGTTCCACAGATACTTGTGATTTACATTTTGTGGAATCTCTGGGAAAACAGCAGCTTTCTCTTGTCCTGGAACATCTGTGCATTTATAAACACTTTAAGGTTAATTGCTCATGAATTTAAAAAACATTTTGTAGATATTAAGATGTATATAATTTATTATCATATATTTGTATGTACCGACTCACTGAATTGCTGGATTTTATGACACAGTACTGACAGCTGACCTGTAGCCAATTAATTCAGAGTTAATTTCCCCTTTCATTGTATTGATAGGGAGTATTTTCTGGAGAGATTAGTAGAAGTTTGCACTAGAACAATTAACTGAAAGTATGAATAATTTGAAAAAGAAAGCAATCAGATGTAACATTTTTGTTGATCTTAGTTAATATTGAGAAAAGTAACATCTTAACAGATGACGGGGTTTTTAAAAATACTTTTAGATAAATTATTGCTGTTCAATTAACCATTCTGAGTGACAAATTTGTATCTATGTTTCTCCCTGCATTTGTTATATTTCTGTTATCTGTTAATCTGTTTTTGCTTCAGTGTCCTCCAGGAATGAAACAGCAAGTTTTGGCTTTTTATACCAAACTTCTTGGAAGAATACGGCAACCTCTTCTTCCCCACATAAATGTGCATAGGCCAGTGCAGGTACTGTTCACACTTCAAGTAAGGTATATTTTTGCATGACAAGTTTCTCTTCTTCTATAGCTAATGGCATCTTTAATTCTTCCATGGTCAAATGAGTTAAAGAAACTGCCCAAGTCCAATATCAGTTTTAATATATTGATGATTAGAGCCTTGAACTGCCACTGCAATGCAAACCATAAGAAGTAAAGAAATCTTGTTCACAGCAACCTAAGTCTAGAGCAAATGTTCAAGTTAATAATCATACATCATTGCAGTACATACACAGAAAAAGAATTCAGTCCATCTTTCCTAGAAAAAGTTATGTTACTCTCTGTCTTAATTGTTCGCTTTTCTTTATGTGACAGAAATTAATCAGGCTGTGCGGTGAAGTTCTGGCAACACCAACAGAAAATGAAGAAATTCAATTTCTCTGTATAGTATGTGCAAAGCTGAAACAGGATCCCTATCTAGTCAACTTCTTCCTTGAGGTGAGTAAATCAAATCAAAATTTTCAGGGTTTATTTACTGTGTCACAGTCAAAATGCAATAGAGAACTCAGGGTATCACATTGTGCTTTACAGCTTGGTTTTCATTCACTCTGTGCATTATTTTTTTCCTGTGATTTTAGAAGTTGGGGTTTTTTTGCTTCCAGAGACTTGATACAGCTGATTATTTTTACTGGGGTTTTATTTAGAGCTCACAAATATACCTGCCTGAGGTCCTTATCCTTTCTCGTGCTGGTGCCTTTAGAGTAGGGATATGAATGTAAAACACTCTGTGAGGGAGACCTTGGACTTTTAATGTTGTCTTGTCTTCAGCCCAATAAAGACTAAGGGACAGATTGCGTGGGGCATTGAAACCTTGTAAGTTGCTAAGTGTTCTGCAGGATTGGGCTCTTATTCGGTAGTGGCACATATGGTGTAGCTGCAATGCCAGCTCACAATCTACAATATGACATTATTTTCTAGCTGTAAGAAAGCCAAATGTCTTTACTCGCTCTTCAAACTTAACATGTGGCGTTGATGAAATCCGGGTGGGAGGAGAAAGAATTTCTAGCCTGACTTTCTGTTCCCATTTAGAAGGATATAAAAGTTTAATTGATCAAAGTCCATTTGTAAATGCCTCCTGCTCCCACTTTGATGTTTCCTATGGTGACACAGTATCTATTATGCATGTGATACATAGGCTAAAGGATGTAGATAGAGTGTCCTCCAGGAATATTTTACAAGGTTTCTGCAAACAAGCTCTGTAACAGCAGAGGCTGCTAAACTGCAAAGATAGGTTATTTTTCATTGAGTATATGATTATCACTTACAAGTCAGTAGTAAAGAATCCATCTTGAGTTTTTTCTTACCTTAATTAAATACCACCCTGACTGCCGTTGTAGTTGTACAAGCAGTAGAAATGGTATAAGGATTGAAAAGTTAGTGTTGAAGCACTCAGAAGCAAACTACTAGATATATTATATGCAGAATATGGTAGAAGTCTGAACCAGGATTACTTTTAAAATCATTTGTGTAACTTGTATGCTTGGAAAAGAACCATCTGAATGACTCTTATACTCTAATAATGCCCTTGAAATTAAACCTGAGAACCACAATCATAAGAACAACAAGTGTTCTGTCAGACATTAATGCTTTTCCCCAAAATAGCAAGATTGCAATAATAAAAATCAGACGTGGAAATCCAGATGATTTCAGAGAGATCTTTGCTTTCATGTAGAGGGTTCAGGCTATAGAATTCAGGCAAGCTGAAGAACATTTCTTGTAGGTCCTGTTCCATTCACAACGTTATTCTAAATGTTGTAGCCTAAGGCATATATCTTCACAACTTCTGATAGTTGTTTCCAGATAAGGTATGGAATCGTCCTTTATTAGAATAGAATATTGGAATATGTGGAATCATTCTTTATTAGAATAGAATATTCTGATTGTTCATGTCAACGCCTCTTAGAGGTGCTATTGTTTTGACATGATAGCTGTTTCTGACCTTCAGATGCATGCAAGGGTAAACATACAGGATTCTGTGTGACATTTATCTCTCACATCTCCAGCCCTTATGAACTGAAACGCAGATAGATCTCTCCAAAACAGCCTGTTTCTATCTCTTCACTTTGCCTCCTTTGCCTTTCCTGGTCAGTTTCTACAGTATTTTATGAACATAAAAAAATGAGTCTGTACAAATCCAGGATTTCCTTTGTATGATTTAATACCAAATAGTTTGTTAACAGGGTGCTGTTTATATTTGAGTAGAATCTTTCACCTCTGTTGCTTAACCGGTAAACCAGTAAAGTCTATGGCATATCTATCTCCTGGACAAATAACTTTTGTTTTGGAAATAAGAACTGGAAGAATGGCATTCTACTCTTTTAAACCTTTAAAATCCATATACTAATTTTATTTCGGCTTTAATTTATTCTTTTCTTTAGACAGAGTTTTCCTTGTTCTTTCTGAAAGAACATAACTAGGAATGCTTATCTCAATCATTATTTTATGCTAAACTTGTTACCTCATGGTTTTCTTTATTCATTTATTCCTTAGTTGCCCCATCTCATCTCGTTCCATGTTACAGGAGATACTCCTTGCAACTGATTCTTCCATGCAAAGGGACACTTGATTCTGTGTGTTTCAATTTCTGCTCTTGAGACCTTTAACAAGTCTGTTAAAAGTTGTACCTTCTTCATTTTATAAAATGCATGATAGTTTCACTATTCACTTCTACTTTCATTACTACAAAGTACCAGCTTTCTATTTCTTACTATTAATTAAGTAGAAAATCTCATTAGTTGTGATATCACTTGATTTTTTTCACAGAATTGTTTTTAAATCTATCTGAACTTAGACATGGCATCACCCACCACAGATTTTGAAACTCTGATAGTAGTTACATATCACAAACATATAAATATGTATTTTTATATTGTCTGCTGATGTTGAATTCACTTAGAGGAGTATTTGTCTAGAAAACATTGAATATGTGTTTTATGTAACCTTTTCTATTAGGTCATTCAGGATCCTGTTTTGCACCTTTACAGGAGGCAGGTGAGCAGCTCAGCTGCAGAATTGCATGATTAGGCAATGGGAAGCTTCAATACACGCAGAAAACTCTGCCTCTGTGTTGTTCAATGTACAGACTGCTTTGTGTCACCTGCCAGTGTAACAGGAATGAGCTATGGACAAATTTCTAGGGGCATTGATCTATTTATATATGTTAGGTCTGCTCATCAGTGCCTTAGCAGAACAAACTATGGCCTTTCAAAGGACAGAACAGTCCAGATGTGATAACAGGCCAGTGTAAGATTAAATAAGTGTTTTACAAAATATTATCTAATTTTTTTTAAAAAGTAGCTTTTCTCTTTGGCAGCCCTGCCTGCTGCTCGAGTAGTGGTAGCAACGCTGCATCATCCACGACTGAAACGCAGTTCCAGCCTTCAGTTCTGCTTTATGTGTAAGGCTTGTCGTTGTGATTCCGATATTCCTGTGTACTGATAAAATATATGGGAGTACACTGGAGGACTTGAGAAGATTTAGGGATAGACAGACATGGTTCAGACAGACTCATTTTGGTTGCTTTGCATCCTTACTCATTTCACAGTGTAAAAAAGAATATGTCGAAGAGTAGTATTTCTGCTACAGTAAAAAGTCATACTTATTTTATAGCATGTAGTGTTCTGCTTTTACCACTGAGTTCCCTCTCTAGAGAATTGGTTATATGACTGTATCACAACATTCAGTACAAATTCTCCACAGTGAATGCAGATCAATCAAGCAAAGCATTCAGAGCAGTTCTCTAGCTTGCTGCCTGAGACTGTCACATAGTTGGTCCCTGCTGGTTTGTATGTACTAAATGCCATTAACCCCAAATGGTTACCCCTTTAAATTATTAATGCTTGAGATCTATTTGTAATAATTTTGGTGTTATCTTAGAAAAGGGGAATGGTTTGGATTTATAATCTCACTACTGTACTCACTTGAAGAAGTGTCTTGTGCTGAAGTCTAATTTATGGTTCTAATAAAGTATTATTCACCTGTGCTTAATGCCAGAACACTGAATTCTTGCCTCGCTGTGAGTGTCACAGAGCACAAATTTAAATGTCTTTTCATGTGCTGGAGACAGCTTTATGGGAAGACAGATGGGTTGCTTTCTTTCTGGCTAAGTAGAGATACTTTGTAGCTTCTGAGAAGGTTCTCTGTCATCTGTTATAGTATCCAGTACCCAATGCTGACCTCCAGTATCTTCTGTCCATTGAATCTACTCGACTTTTTCTTCATGAGAAACACAACTTGAGAGCACTCTGCTGTCATAAACTGCTTGTTTTTCCCCTTTCCCAATGAAGATAAAATCTAAAGTTAGAATTACTTTAATTGTATGACTTCAAATAGAAATAGTGTTTCAGACATAAGATGAGTTTCAGACCTCGACCTAGAATGGGATATTTTATAGTGTGTGCTAAGGTCTAAAGGTGCGCTTATTAGGAAAATGAAAAACTTCTCTCAAACAGTGGGCAAATGAAGTGAATATGTTCCCTCAGTGGCGGAGAGAAAACCATGACACCTCTTTGTAAATGGCATATTCATCCTTGAAGTGAAATGGTACAGAGCTTAAGAGAAATTTAAGCAGATTAAAAAATGTTCTAGGTTTAAAAACTCCCACTCTCCTGCAACCCATTACTTCTGTGTGGTTACTACATCCTGCCCTGTAGAGAACTACTTCAAATGCTGATGTAAAAGAATTGCTTTTGGTAAATTTCTGCTTTAGAATGAATAGTAATTTCTACTGTGTAATTCCAAAAAATGCTTTGCAGAGTAAGTTGAAAGCAATGGCTTCCAAAGGATCAGCAAGTGTAATCACTGAAGACATGCTAAAAGGCCAAGACTTTTTGGCAACAGACACAGGACAGCCTGTTCAGCCTGAAGAAATACCTAGTGCCACGGGGGCAGAGCAAATGGAGAAGGAAGATGACCTCCCACAACAGGCAGATGATCTCTCTTTCAGTCTGGATGAACTAAATGTCACGTCATTACCCGAGTCCTCCACTGTTTGTCCAAATCAAGACTATAATTTAGTGAATTCTCTACTAAACCTCACTAAAAGTCCTGTGAGTCCTGGGTTTTTTTTTTTGTTCTATTTAATATGATTAAATGAAATGGTTTGGATGCTGTGTGAAACAGGCAGAGGATAGGGAGAGAATATACATACGTGTATTTTGCAAACTGTATTTTAACTACAAAAAGTAAAATCAGGTTAGTTTTGCAGACAATTTTATTAAATTGGCAATTTACTTTGCCAATTCAGATTAAAGTAAAAATACTATTTTAGAAAATTAATAGTAAGTTCTTTGGTGGTAAATTTTCACGACCTACCCAGCTACCAACTTGATCAGACACTTTTTTTTCTGTAAGGGCGCTGGACTACCTCTAGAGATTTGTTTTCTTTTAAAAACAACTACTAATGTCTTACCCAGGTCAATCCATGAATTCATTTCACCAAATCGTTTCAGAAAACTTCAAGGAGGGTTGTGTCTGCCTACAATTGCTACAGCACTGTTGAGAGCAGAAAACCTAATCTACTAATATACCTCATTATGGTTAAATGATAGCTTACATTGTCTAATATCTTAGTCTGAAGCTGACCTACAGCACTAGTTCTGTCCACCTGGCAGGTGCAGTTGCATTCTTAGTATTTGACATGCACTCAGGTGAGATTCTATATTTTGTACTATCCAAATTTACTAGAATTAGGTTTTAATGACTGAAAATGCAACAAAAATAAATGCATTCACTCACTGTGGGGGAATGGAGAGGTTTTATTTGGGAGATGTTTGCTTCTTGATTTCAAGTGAGCTTCATTCACCCTCTGATTAATTCTTCCATGCCCTTCTGCCAGGACGGCCGGATAGCGGTGAAGGCCTGTGAAGGCCTCATGCTTTTGGTGAGTTTGCCAGAACCAGCAGCTGCCAAGTGCCTGACTCAAAGCACTTGTTTATGTGAATTGTTGACAGACAGGCTGGCCACCCTCTACAAAGCCCTGCCTCAGTCACTGGATCCCTTAGACATTGAAACAGTGGAGGCAATTAACTGGGGGTAAGAATTTTATTTTTGTATTTAATACCCAAGGTGACTTTAAACCCTTCCCTGAAACTAATTTTCTGTAGGTAGATAAGATGTATAAAATACTCACAGCCCCATGCTAAAGTCCCACCATCAGAGCTGAGATACCAGCTGCAGCATAGCGGTGCAACTTGAGGCATCCAGTGTACATGTGATTTCTGACAGGGGACCAGGTTTGGCTGCTAGTTCCTTGAAGAGATTCCTTTGGGGGCAAGTTTTTCCACTGAATTATGTCAGCAGTTTGTGGCGATGTCGCTGTAGAATTAGGTACGGATTATTTTCTCGTTCAGATGTCAAAGATGAAAAGCATAATGTTTTCACTACACACAGTGAGCACTGTAAGCTGCTGCAGGGGGCAGGAAGGGTGCCTTTGATAACAGGCTGCTGTTGCAAAATTTTTGCAGTAAAAAAGAAGAAGGAAAGAGTTACTGCATGAGTCATCATTATGAAGCAAAAGATACATGCCAGTTATGTTAACTGTTTGCATGTTAGAGTCTCAAAACATTTCTCTTCCCCACTTAGCCTTCAGTTTTATGAATAGCTTGTGATCTGCTAATACTGAGACAAAATGTAGGTGTTTGCAAAATATCCAACAAAATTTCTGGTCATTGGAGTTGGAAGTTAGAAGGGGAAAAAACACAACTTTGAATAGTGGGATAAATAATTATTGGACTGCCTTACTAAAGGAAATTGTGTATTTGTTGTTCCTTAGAGCCTCTAAATAGAAATACATGGGTTTTTTTCTGAAAGATACAGTATAGTTCAGGTGTACACTGTGTGGTTTTGGTGGACTTGATTGAGGTCAGTTACAGAGTAGAGAAGAACAGTTGCCTTCATTACATGATTCTCTGACTTCAGGACTTATTGATTCAGTGTCTGCAGTCTGTGTTTTCTAGAACAGAGTAAGTGATCAGTTTTCACTTCCGATACTAAACCAAACAGAGTTTTTCTGCTGTACATACTATGTATCCATTAGCATGCCACTGAAAACCTGTCTAATGACAGCACTGCCAGCTTAGTAGAGTCTGTCAGAAAAGCTATTTCGACATTCACTTCATTGCAAGGAGGTCATTAATTATTCTGTTTAGTTCAGTAAGACTGAAGCCCAGGATTCTTCAGTTACTTGTAGACTAAATAAGTATTTTTCCCTGTGTTCTTTAGTTTGGATTCATATAGCCACAAAGAAGATGCATCTGCTTTTCCAGGAAAAAGAGCATTGATTTCATTTCTTTCATGGTTTGACTACTGTGATCAACTCATCAAAGAAGCACAAAAGGTTTGAAATGTTTACAGAAGATACAAATATATTCAGCAAATAAGTAGTTCCAGTTGTGTCTTAGCTTTTGAGCCTGAGACATACGATTTTGTACTTTTGTTTCAGACTGCTGCTGTTGCTATGGCAAAAGCTGTGCGGGAACGATTTTTCATTGATGTTATGGAACCCCAGCTGATGCAAACGTGAGTAGCATCCTATAAAACACAGCACAACTGCATCTGAATCAAGCTGAATTATTTTTTTTTCCAGCTGAAAGTCGCTACATATCTGACATTAAATTCTCTGTTCAGTTCAGAGATTGGAATCCTCACATCAACTGCACTATTACATCGCATTGTTCGTCAAGTGACTTCAGATGTCCTGCTGCAGGAAATAGTTTATTTTATACTTGGAGAACATAGAGAGCCAGAAACTTTGACAGACATCAACAGACATCCATTGCGACACAGGTTAATCGAACACTGTGATCATATTTCTGATGAGGTGAGAAGTGATAAAGATAAAATAATGTCTGCTGGCCACTTCTGTCTTGTCTAGAGTCTGTAAAAATGCCATTGTGAGGTGTTGCGGGGTTTTTTGTCAGCTAAATTGTTTTGCCAAGGAAGAGTTCTGGCTGCCAGCCCTACAAATGCCCTTTAGAAAATGGAAGTCAAGCTATTTTCTCCAGCTAGCACATTGTTCCCATTAATAAAGATTCTTAGGTAAATTTGCTTGCCCCCTATGCATATCTAGTTAGGCTTGCTCATCTGTAAGATAGGGCAAAATCTGTTTCTGTAACTGCATTTTAATTCATGATTTGTTATATGTTGCCTCACTGTTACTTTCTGTGTTTTGTCAATTTTGTCATGTTATCATATAAAGGATAGTTAAAAACTTACCTATTTTTGATATAAGGTAAGTGTGATCAGAGAACCTACACAACGCTAATTAACAGAATATAACTGTAAGCACTTTACTCATAGTAAACATCATTAGAATAATTCACTTCAGTAAAATCCCTCCTCAGGAGCTGCTTGTTTCACTTTTTTTCCATGGAACAACCTCCACCTTCTACTTTTTCAAATAAAACCCAAGCTTGCCTGAAATACAGATCTGTGCCTTCATGTATACAGTATTTTCAATATGCTTAACTGCTCACCCTGTCAGAATGAGTTATCTGTATAAATGAGTTGATCTTTGTCAAGCTAAGCACTCTAAAGCTGTCTTTAAAAACTGTCTCTGTGTTGCTTAACGTCAGTCTCCTTTTAAAAGCCTAGGTAATATCTCCATGGAAAAATCAGCCTATAGTTCTAGTTACAATATCCCAGTATGAATTTATTTTATTCGGGTATTTATTACTAAAAGGTGTCTCACTTGCACAATGATAACCATCTCCCAGCATGGATCTGACTGTAATATGGAAAGCTAAGTTGTAGGTTCTCTGGATGTTTTTAACATTGTTATTTTGCCAGATTTGAAAACAGTTTTGTTTTACAGGAAACAAATTACATCCATATATTGATTTTCAAATGTGTGTGAACTCTTCATCCATGTTTATACTACATTAAGCGTAACAATTCCCTAATTTTTCTCAGGATTTTTGCTTCCTTCCGTAATGTAAATAAGTAATTGCAGTGTTTTAGGATGTACAAACCAAATATAAGGCAAAAAGCTCAAGGCAGCGGTGTCAGTTTATTGGATTTTTGCTTTTTATGTTGCAGATCAGCATAATGACTTTACGAATGTTTGAGCACCTTTTGCAAAAACCCAATGAGCACATTCTTTATAATTTGGTTCTGAGAAATTTAGAAGAAAGAAACTATATGGAATACAAACCCTTCTGTCAAGAAGATAAAGATGTGGTAGAGAATGGACAGATTGCAGGAGCAGTGTAAGTTGTTTGTTTTTTTTTAAGGGAAGTTTTCACAACAACTAACTTAGATCCTTATTTTAGAACAAAACTGGGTGGTTTTTTCCCAGTAATTGAAAGAAAAGTGAGCCTAGATAACACTTTGAATGCTCTATGTATTAATCTATATCCATAAAGTGATGCAGAAATTATGATATCAGCAACTTACGGAAATTTTTAGAACAGGAACACAAAAGATAGAATTATCAGAAGTCTTTTTTCCAGAACAATAGGTGCTCACAGGTCTCCATGTATCAATTTACTTATGCATCTACCTTGCTTAAATCTATGCATATTTATATTGTTTTCAGTTAGGTTATTCTGGAAATGGGTCACTTCGTTGTCTTGCTTACATTTAGGTTCTTGAATAATTTTTTGATGGAAGAATTTTTCTGGGACACTTTACATAAAAACCTTTTAAATACCCTACATAACCCTTGTATCTCTGGGTATTTTTGCTGATGGATGGGTAAGGACTAGTCACACCAGCTATTTTAGGCATCTTAATACATATATATGAGTCATCTAAAATAATTTAATGGTTTTCTGGAGTACAGCCCTCTCTCATGTAAAAAATATGGCTAAAGGGTTTAAATGATTTCATGCAGTGATTTTTTTTTTTTAAGAGTCAGAAATGTCTACTCGGTTCAGATCAAGAAATAATGTTTTTTCTTCAAAACCAAGTTTGTTGTGTATTTGTAAAGCTTCGTATTTC
The DNA here is from genome assembly GCA_025331215.1 of Actenoides lindsayi. NCBI lineage: Eukaryota > Metazoa > Chordata > Aves > Coraciiformes > Alcedinidae > Actenoides > Actenoides lindsayi. Next base: position 22,290 of record WTSP01010826.1, read on the forward strand.
TGCATATTATCTTCATATGATAGTGTTCTAGAAAACATCCTAGTTATTCAGAGAAGAAATATAGAAAGCATGCCTTTTGACCCAGAGATTTTCCTGCCTTCCATAACATTCTGTGAATGATTAAGTTTTTCACAGAATCACAGAACTGCTGTGATTGAAAAAGACCTTTAAGATCATCAAATCCAACCATTAATTATTTTGTGTAATATCATCTCACAGAGACCTAGAGGAAGATCCGTTATTTACTGATCTGTCTCCAGATAACACATTGTCAACTCAGGAGTGGCTCAGTGCTTCGCCACCTGTCAGTCCAGAACATCACAGAAATGATGGGAAGACTGAAGTTCATAAAATTGTAAATAGGTGAGTTGAAACAAACACTTAAAGAAATCTCTAAGCGTGTGTGGGAGTCTGCACACGCTGTGCAAATTAAATGTCCTTTGTAATGGATGCTATTCAGTGCCAGCTGGTAAAATGACTCCACAGAAGGAAATTATGTGGCATTTTATCAGAAAGCAACTTGTGAAAGATTAGAGCTTACAATAAGTAAAAATAATTCAATGTGAATGAGAAAAATAGAACATTACAGCTAATAGTCTTGGTGAATACTTAGAGTTTATGATGAAAGCCTCATTGATTATAAATTTTTCTTTTTCTCAGAAATATTTGCTGTACTTACGCTGTTCTTACAGGACTTAACCTTCCTGCAGAAGTCTAGGAGTCTTGCTATAAATGTTTTACCCCTCCAACTTCCTATAGTTCCTTAAACACATATATAGAAGTATGTAATTGCTGTGCTAGAGATAACTTTCTGTTCTCTGCAAGCCAAGGGGCACCTCTGCCACCTGTAGGATACCTTTGTGCTTGTTCAATGTAAATGGGATATCACAAAGAGGACAGGATCTGCTCTTAGCAACTTAGTAATGGTAACTCTCTTAGCCACTAATATTAGGACAAATGCTGTTTGCTCTGTTAATACACAGCAGGAAAGCAGCACAGGTATTTCAGTGCTGACCTATCTGCTTACCCAGAAATAATCAAAGCTATTAGACAAAGGAAGCAAACAGCCCAAGGACAGTCAACACAGAATGGCAGAGTTGCTTCTTGCCCTCTATCCCCCAGTACTGCTATATATAGTTTCTGGTGGACATGGTTTGGAGCAAAGACACAAAAAACACTGTCCTAAATTCACCTCATACAACCTCCATCAGTGAATAAAACTGTTTTCAGGATTCTCAGTGTTCTGCAAATTTGTGGTTTTTTAGATAAGACAAACTCCATACAGAAAGTCAGCTACTATATATTTCTGCATATAAATCTTATGTGAGCCTCCAGCAGTTCTTGGGATGTGGAGGAAGCTGAAATTTGGAAACAAGCCCCAAAGACTGAGTTTTATTTTGCTGTCCAGAAATCTTAAGGGGTTATATTTATTTTTTAAAGACAGCTACACTCTAATAAGGTGCAGAACTTCTTGGTGTTTTTTATGTCAGATATTGGAAAAGTAATAAGGACATAAAGTCTTTACACTACATACCTGGGCAAAGGCAATATTTGTAACTGGGACATTTATATGCAAATATTCCCATATCTCAGATGTTCATTTTTTACCACAACAAACTATGCTAAATAAAACTGCCTATGCAGTAGGTTAAGAAGAATTTTAACTGTTATTCTCCTTCTCTCTTGGCTCATTTATTCCCCAGTACATTTTCCATATGCTCTAGTTAGATGGAGTCTGACCTTTAGCAAATGATCAGATCTGATTATGAATATTCCTTTTCATGTCCATTCTGTCTGCTAATTCTCAGAAATTTTTTCCACTGAGGTTTTTACCTCTAGTGCTAGATATGGAAGTTCTGAAGTATATGGCTTGCTACTAACAGTAGTTAGAATAGATGCGCTTAAATAGATTTTGATTCTTGGTTCATCCCATAAAATTATGATACAAGCTGTGGATTAATTGGCCAGACAGTTCAGTATTGTGTACACTGTTACATATCATGAGAAAGTATCGATCTGGTGCTCTGCAGATTATAGATGTTCATTAATGTACTTACTTTCTCTTTAGTTTTCTCTGTCTTGTACCTGATGAAGCTAAGTCATCATACCATGTGGAGGGTACAGGCTATGATACTTACCTCAGAGATGCCCACAGACAAGTAAGTCAGTGAAGTCTTCCTTAGTCTTTGAGAATTTAAAATGCTTATGAGAATATACAAATGGTTGTATAAGTAGCCCTGCTAAATGCATCTTGTAGTAATGGAAGAAGGGAAAATTCAATTTCTAATTTCTAATGAAAACTTACCTTTGGAGATCTTTCAATGATGAATCCACCTTGTATTACTCTAGTGGGAATAATGGATGACATTAAATGCATTAATATTCATATAACAAATACACAGAGAGAAGATCTGAACTGCAGATAGATTCTTAATTTGCTTTTGCATTTATCTGCATTCTCTTGGAGAATTGCCTGCCAAGCTGTTTGAAAAGACTAAAGGGAAATTAAAATGCTGCATAGGAGTTATGCAATCTGGGACTTTAAAAATAAAGGCTCATCACGGGGAACACACAGCTTAAGGCATTCATGTTTGAAGTCAAGAGTTTTGGTAGGTAGGGAAATCTTTATGATTTACTGGTTTTAAAGACATGCGTGTTTTGTTTTTACAAACATAATCTAAAGTTTCCTTGATCAGAGAACAATCACTCTTTATTTGCAGCTTTCCTATTGAAGCCCTGTGCATCTTCTAGAATAGAAAAAAATTATGCAAAGGGGTAGAGTAACCAAGCGTGCTGTTTGTAATAGGTACTTCAAAAACTCTATAACCTCTGAATTATGGTATCAGCAGTTTAAGATGGGAAGCTTGAACTTCTGTGTTCAAATATTTTGTTTCATCTGTAGTCTCTCTCTTGATAAGAAAGGGACTAGAAAATAGAGAATAAGGAAACAAAGATTGATGTAAAATTCCCCTATGTTCTATTCTTGGATGCCAGAAAACACATATCATCTTTATATTTCTTTCATGCCTTGGGAAAAAGAGTATTCTGGGAGTTATTAGAGAACAGAATTTGTTTCTGTCACCTCCTGACAATGATATGGCTCCTCTTGAAATATTTCCCCCCAAAGAATAGTCCTGCCTATTGCTGTTATTACATCCAAATTGCTGTTCTGCTTCCATATTTCTATTCCTGAAAGCCTGCACAAGTAGGTAAGCTACATGCAGTGAAGAAATTGTGAGTCTGTTTTGTCTTTCTTTTGCTACTGTTTCTTCCTGTGTTCCTTATTTTAACTGTTATAACCTGTGCAACTTTCAAGGTATAATTTCTTGAAAGTGAGACATCAGGCAGCCCACAGTAAATCAGAGGCAGAGGTTGAGAAAGACTGTTATGGATGATAGGAAACAAAGAGAGGAAAGAGGAAGACCCGAAGTGATTTTTTGATATACACGTGCCTTTACTGTACTGGGAATAGAGAGCAATATAGATGGATAGGAAGATAAGCTACACATAATATAGTGAAAGTGTGGTAACATGCTGACAGCAAGAACGTATATGAATGGAATTCCTGCTTTAGAAGAACCCTGATCAGGATGTGTGTTGTCAGCTTTGCTTTGTGTTCTGACCCCAGCTGCTTTTTGGGAGGTCTGTTCTCCACTCGCTGTGTTTTTCAAACTACCTTAATAGCATGAATGTCAAGAAGAAAATCGGTTGCCTGCATAGAAACTAAGTGTGTTTATTTTAAAATAAAATGGGGGCTTAGAATTTTCATGTTGGTACAGATTATGGCTTTAAGGTGTATGGACTATTGAAATGAAAGAATCAGTTTCCATGGAGGTTTGAATCTGTTTTCTTCACTATGTTTTTCTAGTTCCGGGATTATTGTGTCATCTGCTTACGGTGGGAGTGGCCTGGATCTCCCAGGTCTTTGGAAAAGTGCAATTTAGAAGCACCATTTTTCGAAGGACACTTCTTGAAAGTCCTATTTGAAAGAATGGGCAGGATTCTTGATCAGGTAAGGAAAAGCAGGTTCTGAATTCCATTTCTGATACTTTCAACACTACTAAAGGGCTGATCTCCAAGGTCTCGTGGATTCCCATCACTCAGCTGTCAATTATAGCATCATATTGCTGGGTAATGTTCTATGTCCTTGATGCAGGTCTCTGTAGATAGCAGGATGTTACAGTGATCAGCATTCTAAACTTAACAAAAGTAGAGAACAAAAGCTCTCTTATCTTTGTTACCACTTTTTTGCTTTAACAAATGTTTTATTGACCAGAAGTATAATTTAAATTACTAAGTAAGGCAAGAATACTCTTCAAGCAAAAGAAGAGGGTAAGACAGTATCTTGGGAATTGTTCAGTACTAACATCAGTGATTGTTTTCACTTTCTAGCATTTACACTTAGAAAGTATATATATATTCAGTACATAAAATACAGTTCCTTTCTGTCACATTTCAGTAAACTTCAGTCTGAAGTTTTCTGGAAACAGTTTATGTCACTGTGTAAGATGAAAAGAACTTACTTGTGTCACTGCTAATAATTTCCTCTTTCTTTCATAGTTATAAAATACTGTTTTCAGTGCATGGAATGCTTCTAGAAGGTATCTTTCTATCTGCACTGTTAAGTAGGGTTTTTTTCCTATATGATTATCTGCAAATAATAGAAGTATAGCTGCCAAGGGCAAACAAATGAGATATGATCTGACTGGCTCCTCTTCTTTGGGAACTTACTTGTTAGAGAGTAGCAGAGGGGAAAGGGACCTGGGGGTCCTGGTGGACAGCAGGATGACCATGAGCCAGCAATGTGCCCTTGTGGCCAAGAAGGCCAATGGCATCCTGGGGTGTATTAGAAGGGGTGGGGTTATAGGTAGAGAGAGGTTCTCTCCTCTTCTACTCTGCCCTAATGAGACCACATCTGGCATATTGTGTTCAGGTCTGGGCATCAGAGTTCAATAAGGACAGGGAACTGCTTGAAAGAGTCCAGCACAGAGCCACAAAGATGATTAAGGGGGTGGAGCATAAGATAAGGAAACACTTCTTCACTGTGAGGGTGACAGAGCAGTGGAACAGGCTGCCCAGAGGGGTTGTGGAGTCTCCTTCTCTGGAGACATTTAAAACCCACGTGGATGCATTCCTGTGTGACCTGCTCTAGGTGATCCTGCTCTGGCAGGTGGGTTGGACTAGGTGATCTTCTGAGCTCCCTTCCAACCCGTAACGTTCTGCGATTCTGTGAAAGGAGGTGTGATAATGTCAGACCCAGATTAGTACAAAGGAATTTAAAGGAAGTGAATTTTCCTGATGTCTGTTTCTGTCTTTAGCCAGCCTGCATGACCTGGTCTTTCTGGGGAGAGGCAAAGTGAAGGCTCAGGGAGGTGAAAAGGGGGTTGCTCTGTGTGAAAACTTGATGTTTCTTTGCCTTCTCTAAACTCTGGGCTTAAGTTAGTCAAGTAAGTGTTGCTGCTTTAGATCAAGAAGATAACTTTTCTTGCCAGGGAAAATGAGCTCTGAAAGTGTAGATTACCCTCCCTGTAATACTGGAGTTGCTACAGATGCAGTAGTACCTGTTTCAGAGATTTGTGCAATTGTTTTCTGGTTTGCACGTGGAGCTTTCTACAGAATAAACAATTATCTATGGTAGTGCCAGATTTCTGGTCATAAGCAGGACAAGAGCCAATTGAACATATAAATGCATAGAAAATTTGTCAGGAAGCCTCTAGGTCATGTCTGTGAATGTTCAGGGGAGAAGGATGTTTGAGAGTACCAACTTTTATAATTCAGATGTCAGAAAAGAAAGCCAGATACCTCCATTGCTATAGTGTGTACTCTCAGGGTTTTGCTTCCAGTAAAGGTGTTCTGCCCACTTCAGTAGCTGAAATGGTAATGGAGCCATGAAGAAAGCTGGGCATCATCAGCTCTTAGGAAAAACAAGCCTCATGCATATGAAAACCTTTTCTGAGCAATGACACACAAATTACAAAAAATAAAGAACCTAAGTTACATCCCCTGAGAAACAGCTGAGTGTCAGATACGTATGAATATACCAAAGCAGCATCTGGTATGGAAGTGCAGTGTCCGTTTTGATATACTACCTGTCAGCATGGCAAACATTTGGGTTAGTCAAACAAGGTGGTATGATCTGCAGTGTCAGAAATGGTTCTTGAGTCTAGAAGAATTAACTGCCTGAATCAAGACAGAAGGGTTAAATTCTTATTGTATCGTACCAAAAACCTTGTCCTAAAAACCAAAATGAAATTGCAAGGGGTCATACATAGTGAAATACATAAATCACATAGAAAAAAAAAAAGAACAAATAGAAAACAAAAAAAATCCCAACAAACAAAACAAAACAAAAACAAAACAAAACAAAAACAAACACAAAAAGCCCCAAAATCTGGCTCCTATCATTGACAAACTTGACATAATGGGTGCTAATGTCCTGACAAAGTGAAAAATGTGGAAAAGCCTTCAGTAGGGACACGGTACTGCTTACAGATTGTGTTCAATGTCTTTTTTGCTTTGTGACAGTAATATAAGTATAGTTCTACCTGTAGTTCTTGGGTTATTATCAGAAAACTTTTGCAGAGGTGATAGAAATTGTTAATCTAGCTCCTGACAGAAGATAGCTGAGGCACACAAGTGAAATAACTTGTTTCAAGGCAGCTCAAATCCAGTACCTCATCTGCTAGACAGCACCTCTTTCCTCCTGTTAATATTATGCATTTCTATGGAACTGACTGTTCCCTAAGAATTTTGCAAGAATTTCCTGAACTGCAAATTTTGCTGGTTTTAACCTTTTTAGTTAGAGACATTTTTTAGAATGTTATCACAGAATCACAGAATGTTAAGGGTTGGAAGGGATCTCGAAAGATCATCTAGTCCAACCCCCCATACAAGGCTGTCTTGCTGAGTCTCCTGACATATGGACAGAAATAAAAGCTCTGTGTGAAGAGGCAGCTTTCCTTAATGCTCTCAATTAGTTCAAATCACGGCAACAATCTGTCTGAACAATGCAGCACATGTTAGTAGTTTATTTCCTTCTCTTATTGTGAACGCCAGATAATGCTCATGGCTTCAAAGCTTCCTAATGCATTTATTGACTTGGACAACTCTAAAGACCTTCTCCTTCAGCTCAGCTAGGTAAACAGTGGAATGGATTTCTGGAAGGAATTTGTGTCTACTGCAAAATGTAGCCTTCACTTCTACTTAGAACATCTCTGGTCCATGATCTGAAACGTTCATTTGTTAGAAGATTGCAATGACTCTATTGCTGGAATATGACATACAGAAATAACTGCAACTGACTGGGGGAGTTCAAAAGGTCTATAAAACAACTCCCTTTGCAATGCAACAGTGTGTGGTAATGAATGCAGGAATAAGGTTCCTACGTATTAGTTAGGTGTCCACATCTAGTCAGTGGAAATTTTGTCAGAACATCCCCAGTAGTCTCTGTAGCTGTTCAGCTGAAAAGCAAGTAGAAGTCTCTTTTAATGCTCATCATCTCAGCTTCCTTGACTAAAAGTTTGACTCAGTTGCCTAAACTGAGATATCTGTTGCCATTTTTGTGATGCCCAAGATATTCCCAGAGGCTTGTGATTGCGACACATGATCCACCCTCTGTGGAACCATCAAGAGACCGGCAGGTACTCCTGAGCATCTGAGATAGCTTGAGAGGTTTGTGTGTAGGCTGTGTATCAAGTGCAAGATCTCTGTTGAGTAGGCTAATGCGAGCTTAGACATGTAGACATACCTAAATATATCTGTCTTTAACCTGAAGCTGAATTCTTACAAATCTTACCGTCTGGAAAAGGAAGGAATCTGTTCCCTGGTTCTTCAGTGGGATGCTAACTTGAGAGCATGAAGATGGTAATTTGGAAAGCAGAAAGATGATAATTTGAGGCCATGAAATCATCCTCTTCTAGATGTGATTATGCCACTGAGGATGTTACTGCCAATATACTGGCAAAGAGATTGAATGAGGGTCCTGTAATCTACTTCAGGTAACGTCAGCAAGGTTAAGTTAAACCAGCTGGGTCTAGTAACCTCTTCAGACTGGCATAGGAGTGTACCAAGGGGCTGTCTGTCCATCTCAGTCAGTTCCACTGCTGAATAGATCGAAGGAAGTTCCACTAGTTAGCAAATCTTGAGCTGAATTAAAATGTCAGCTTGTTTTCACTGTGATGAGAAAATCAAAGGTGGAAGAAAACATACTGGGAACATAAAAGAAGTTATGGTGAAAATACTTGCTTTTATGGAAATGAGTTTCTCACTGGAGTGGTAAAATCCTTTAAGCTAGGAACTATTTCTTAATTAGAAATGTAGGTACTGTTGGTTTTCCTTATAACTGATTAGCATCTTCCGGCATCTTGACGGTGTTGCCTCTCCCTTTTGGTTGATGTGGGGAAAGGAGATAGAGAAGAAGCTCAGAATTTCATGCTGCTTTCCCAGCCTAGGACTGTCTCATCTCCCATAGCATGCTGCCACAAGGTGACCAGGCCTTCTGCAATGGTTCTTCCCAAGAAAAAAAGTTAGAAGAGAAATAGCATATTAGCTGTAAACATGGATTTGTCTCTCTCAATTTCCTGAGCTCATATACTTTACAGTTACCCAGGAGAAGCAAGCAGATGTTTAATCTAGACTGATCCTACACTATTTGTGTAGCTACTGTGCTGTAAAAATGTTTTACCGGAAGAGGACATCCTACACTAAATGAGTGTTCGAAAACTTCATGTGGTTGTAGCAGTTATACAGATAATAACATCTAATGCCCAGCTGTCATATTCACATCGCTCCTGTTGTGGAAGATGGAGGTTTGGGGCCTGTCTTTTAATCTAACTTTTAAATCTTTTTTTTATTCCCATACTTGCATATAAGGTTTTAGTGGTTAAATAAACACTGGCTTGCTGAAAAGAAACCAGCATGAAAATAACTAAGCACTGTGTTTTCCTTTTTTTTGCAGCCCTATGATGTAAATTTGCAAGTTACATCAGTGTTGTCCAAACTGTCCTTGTTTCCCCATCCACATATACATGAATACCTTTTGGATCCTTATGTAAACCTAGCTTCTGGCTGCAGGTCTCTCTTCTCTGTTATTGTCAGGGTGAGTAAACACACAGTGAATATTTACATGCAGCAGTGATATATTTAGTAACTTTGTAGTTAGTGGTAGTAGGTGCTGGGTAGTTGGAAGTTGGCAAGTGGCTTCTCACTGTAAGTAATTATTATTAATTATAAATGATTTATTATAAATTATTAATTTATTTCTGTGTCCTCATGTCTTCAAAATTGTTTGTGTGCTTAGTTTCACTGTGTAGATGCAAAACATTCCCTCTGGCAATGACATTGCTTTAAAGTGGACTAGGTCACATTGTTGTCACTTGCAAGCAACATCAAGTAGCGCTGTAAGAACAAGCAAAGTACAGAGATGGCTTTGATTCACACACAAGCAAAGGACACTTCTGAGTACCCTGTGCCTGTTTCTCTGCTCATCCTCTTTTTTTTCTTTTCTGATTGAAGGCTGTTCTTGACAGCAAAGTCCTGGGTTTACTGAAAGTCCCCTTCCTTTCCCTCTCTGATTCCATCTCTTCCTGACAGACCTGCATCCTAGAAGTGCTGGCTGGGTGCCTGTCACGCTGCAGTCTTCTCAGTCAGAGATCCCTCGCCTACCCCACGCACCAGCTGTTATTAAGCTGGTCAGAAGCCTGTTAATGATGCTTGCTCAATACTAACAGAGGGCTTAGCTCCCTTTTTCCTCCCCGCTTCACAATATAATCTTCACTCTTTCCTCTTGTGCTATCTTTAAACCCAGGAATTTACTGGTCAGTGGCCTGTGTCAACTTTTGCTAAGACAAATTAATCGTTGGCATAATTAAAATAAGTAATACCATTTGTGGCAACAGCTAGGAAGTCTCAAGAGTTCCTGTCCTTTTCTATTTCTTTACTTTCTGCTGCCACTCACCCTTTTTTAGGGCAGAGCAGGCACTCTGCATGTTGTTTGGTGAGCCCATGAGGATGCTGAAGTGGGTCTGCATCCTGGGCTGTGAAGGCTGTCATTGAAGCTTGCTGCCAGGCACTCTGCAAAGGTGTTAATTTTGTGTTGATGACGTTGTGCTTTACAGGTCGTTGGGGACCTCATGGTTAGAATCCAGCGCATCCCAGATTTCACTCCCAAACTTCTGCTGGTCAGAAAACGCCTGCTGGGCTTGGAGCCCGAAGGGCCCATGTGAGTAAATACATCACATATTCTTCAAGATCCATGGCTGGTTTGTGTGTGCTAATCCTGATTCTCTGCTGATTTTTTTTTTCTTTCTCAGCATTGACCACATGACGTTACTAGAGGGCGTGATTGTGCTGGAAGAGTTCTGCAAAGAGCTGGCGGCGATTGCATTTGTGAAGTATCATGCCTCATCTACACCATAAGCAGCCTTGATGAGTAGCCAGGCTGTATAACCAACTAGCCTGTTTCAGGGGATAAGACTATTGACAACACTCAGATAAGAAGAGGTGATGCCTTCTGGCAAAGTGTCAGTTGACATTTGGCAGAGTTTGAAGACAAGTTACTTTGACCAGATGTTGACATTGCAAGAGAGAGGGATTCAAATGGACCTGGAATTTGATTGAAGGCATATGATTGAAACCAATACATAGCATTTCTAGCCACTGTGTGAAGAGCTGCAAAAACTGCATGAAGTACCACACACATCAGACCTTGGTTTTCTGTTATGATAACAATGTTTAGAGAGTTGGGTCTTTTGTATGCTCTGGGGCTCACATGCAGCAATTCGCTTTTTGTGACCATAATAATTTTAAAAAGCAAATTAATTTTGTAACATTTTTATGTCATAATTCTTTTTCTTTTCCTTTTCAGTTGGATGTATGAAAGGAAATCACAACTAGAGTTGCAATGTTTATTGTTAAAAAAGAAGAGGCTCAAAAAATATACAAATCCACATACAGTGGGTTATATTACAGAGGGATCGTTTTTGTTTTGGTGAATCTTGACAACTCTGAGCTTGATTCCCCAAGAAATTACTCCAGGAGATATATCAGTATAAAATGAATATTAATGGAATGAATCCTGATTCAGCCTCACATCCATAACAAATATATTTGAAGTGTACAAGTTTCTAGCATGCTTGTCTCTGTCATTCCATGTGATTCAGGTCATCTGTGTAACTAGTTTTTCCTTGTGAACTCTAGTTGCTTGACTCTTGTCAGCTTTACAGGGAAGTTAATTATAGGTCATTAGTAGTTGTTGCTGAAACAGTATTTTTAATTTCTTTAAATTTGTATTTAGCCTGAATTGGTTTAATAATCTTTTGTGCCTTGAAAATTGGCAGCATAAGTGTTCTGTCATTTTTAGAAATGTTTTTATTGCTCATGCTATCATTGTAGTAGTACCCAGCAAAAGATGGACTGATGCCAATTCAGTTAAAGCGTTGATACCATATATAGGACCAAAATTTACACCTGCTTTTCTTTCTGCTGGGGTGCAGAAATGTCACTCAGTGAATCTGTTTCCATATGGATGCTCTCAGCCAGGGCAGGCATTGCCCGGTAAGCGGAGGGCCATTCAGACTTGAGCTTGCTTTGCTTCTGTTTCTGTAGCAGGAAGTGATGGCAGTCTGCACTTCAGGCAGTTCTGGCTGCTCAATGCCAGGTGGCTGGGCTCTTACCTTCAGGTCACAGGTTGTGGCTTGGAGGAGAGACCTGTCCTGCGCTCCACACAGGTGTGTAGTACCTCTTGCCCCTCCAGGCGAGGTAGAGTTTAGCTCCTTTTGTTTGCACTGTATTTCTTTCTTTGTCTTTCCTACCACCCTATTTGCACAGCTAATGCCCATTTCATATGTGATCGCTCACATGCAAATATGGACTAATTTACTCAGTCACTAGAATTCTGGAATTACACGGCTGCACCTGGAATCAGATTCTGCTCCATGCCTTTGAGGTCTTGTTTTTTAATATTTATGGAACGTGGATGTTGAGAGGCCTTGTAAGTTAGCAGGTTAATTAGAACAGTGTCACAGTTAATGGGATAAATTTATTCTTGTCACAACAGTGAAGAGGGTCCTGCTGTAAAAGCTTCCAGTTGAGGTTCAGCTGGGGAGAGCAGTTCTGGAACTGGGGAAACATTTTGGCAGGTCAAACCTGTATTCAGTGTCTCCCTATGCCGGGAGGATTTTGTACAAACGCTGCATTTCTCTGGCAAACAAAAGCGTGGTTTACTTCCTCACCTTTTTTTTTTCACCCTGAATTTAGCCCCAAAGTGTTTGCAGGTCAAAGTAGCATAGTAGGATAAAGTGGTTTTTTTTCTTTTTCTTTTTTTTTTTATTTTTATTCTTTAGAAACATACCTTGAAAGTAGCAAACAATTTTTAGTGATGTGTGTTGCAGTCAGTCCATATTAGAAGCTTTGTTAATGTAACATACCTGACACACAGTTTAGAAAATGTCAGTATCTATGCAGAGCGATGTTTAATACATACTTGTGTTATAAATAAGGTCCAAAATTCAGCAAAGCTGTTTAAATATAAGCTTAATTTCAGGATTTTTATTCGTAAATGAACAGAGTTAAGCTATTGAGCACAAATGCCGATGCTTTTCAGAATTTGGGTCTTTGTTGGTTTTTGCTTGAGCTTAATTACTTTCCCCTAAAATTTTCTATTTATTTATTTTATTAGAAACTGTATGTTCCAGAATAATGTCCCAATTTCAGTGGAAACTGGAAGTGTTAATATTACTATAAATGAAAGCGAGAGAAGCGTTAAACAAAACTTAGAAGAGCATTCCAATTAATACAGCAGTTTATAAAGCCATTCAAGAGATGCCTGATCTTCAATGAAAGCATTAACATCCCCTCTGTTGTTGTTGTTGTTTTCACTGATACCTGAGCTCATTACACTGTAAGGAATCGTATCAGCCGGCTTCTGGAAGGTCTGCTGCAACCTGTGTGGCATTTCCGTGCAAAACACTCTGCCAAGCTGCAGACAATTCCTTCAAGCTCATCCGTGAACAAAATAAGTATATATAAGCACTCTTAAATTCAGGATGTAATTTTTTGGTCTCCAGCAACATTGGTGATGTTCTTGCAAAAGCTGATAAATTTATAAGACATGGATCCATCCTGACGGAATTGAAGCAGTCGTTAAAGTTGCTTTAGCCTAAACTGCTTTAGTAAGTGCTGCCTACAAACCCCTTAATTACCATACATGATGGCAATGACCTTTATTTTTGTACAAGTGGTTTAATCTTACTTAAGAGATGGAACTCGTTAAATTATTTTTTGTGGTGATACTTTTCGTGCACTTTTTTTTTTTTAGGAAAAAAAGAAAGTTAGAAGTTGGTTCAGGTCCATGTTTTCACCTTTCCAATCTATGCATGTCATTGAGGTGCCCGTTTTATTTGTGTGCATGTGTTTGTATGTGGTTATTTATTACCCAGAGATGGACACCTGAGAAAATCTAGAGCCTGAAGTTCACAGCATGTGCAGATCCTCTGGATGTCAGTAGGAAATGCAAGTGCTTATCACCTTAGAAAATACGGCCACTAGTGTTAGGTTGAAATACTTGAGAGGTAATACTAGAATAACTTTTTATTTCAAAAACCAGATCCAAACCACACTTTAATCCTGATGCACATGTATGTAAATAAACACATTTTTTACTTTTTTTTTTTTTCCCCCATTTATAGTATGTATTTGATTTAGACTCTGATACAGAAAATTTTGTAATAAGCCATGTGGTAGCTCTGGTAGAACAACTTTGTCTTTATTTTCTCCTATGACTGTAATATTCCTGATATTCACATCATGTCTCTGTAATGTTCTTACTATGTATTTGTCTGTGCAATATAAAAGCTGTGACTTGATACACAGCTTGAGTCTGGTTGTACATCACCTGTGTATATATATACATATATATATAAAAGGACCAGAACCCCGAGCTTGCTTACACTACAATTAGTGTAAAGATTGTTGCACTTGATTTTACAGGGCACAAGTAATCATGGAATGGCTTTGTAAATGCATGGTAATTTCTACCATAACTTGCTGTGTAATTTCACAGATGACATTTTATTAGTGCTATTTGTCTTGCTAAAGGAAATGCTAACCCGAAGTGCTAGGTAAAAGCAAAGGGTTATGTAGTAGAGTTGGGGCTACATGGAGAATCCATATCTGATATTGCATATCATCCAGGGTTTTCAAACCATGATCCTCAGTGCTTTCTGTGCCCTGTAAAATGGTGTAACTATATAAAATATATACTCCTTGTTTTGCCTCCTGCCTTGTTTACATTAAACAGAGGATATTCAGTAAATTTTTTCTATTAAACTTTGTGTAGGTCACTTACTGACAGTGTTACCAAGGTTTCAAAAGTGTGGGAATTCCAGTGAGGAATTGTCGAAACAGCCACATTACCAGACATACAATATTAAATTTTATGAAGGAGGTTGTGATAAATTCCAACTTTTTGTGCTAAAAAATGCATGGAGGATTAAAAGGGATATTCTTGAAATAAATTAATTTCATCGAAGCAACTGCTTCTATTATTACAGAATCCGTAATAGGTTTTGTATGGATGACCTTGAGACAGAAAGTGTGTTAACATTTTACATCATGCCTTTGATCCTGGAGTCCTTTAATTTATTTTGAGTCTGGCACTGCAGCATCTTCTGGATAAACCTGTTTCCTGCACTACACTGTGCAGGGCTCTGTGTGAATCAGCATAATCTTGCTCATGAAAATTGGAAGTTAAGGGAAATGTCTTGGATGGAGTCATCCTGAACACAGATTAACGTCTGCTCTTCCTGAGAGCGCTACTATCTGTCAAGCCTGCAGCTGGTCAAGACCTTGGTTTTCTATTGCATTTGAGTGTAGAGAGCATCAGTCACAACGTTATTGAATTGTGTACAAATGTCATGTATGTGAGTAAGCACCATTTCTTCCTTCAGGGCCTTTGAAGAAGGTTTTTATACATAGGCTTTTATATACGTTTTAATAGATTTTAGAATTCTATTAGTTGGGTATTTTTTTCCCAGTATCTCACCTAGTTTTGTTGTTTAAGTTTTCATAAGCTTTTTAAAAATCTCATTGCTCTGTAAGATCCCCTCTGAGGGCAACACTTCGATGTTAAGCTCTTTCTCCTTCCCAGTATTTAACAGCTGCAAGTGCTCTTGCATCTTTAACAAGAAGAGCGCTACAGCAAGATGATACACTTGACTGCTTTTTATAGCTCTCAGCATCTTTCCCCCATCCTCTTGGGTCTCTGAGATTGTCATCTCTCACCCCAGATCATTTATTTGCTGTGCCTGCATGAGGCATTTAGAGATTTAGGGACATTTTGCTTCTTCAAGCAGTGAAGAAGTTGTATCAAAATTGCACATTTTTATATCTTGTATTTTTCTCTTACTTTGATATCCTTGAAATGACTGGATTATTGAAGCATAATAATCTTATGGCACTTGCATTCTGATGCAAGATTTTGGGGTCTACATCCTATTGGAAAAAAAAAAATCAGAGAATTATCAGTGTGTGGTCTCTACTTCATATTCATTAACTCATTTTACAGTTTCTCAGTCAAAGCTCTCAATGTAGATGCAAGTAGTGCAGGATCTACTGAATTTGTTAACCTTTAAATGTTAACAGAACGGGTGCTGTCAAAGCCTCGAGGATTTTGCTTGTTTGGTAGGTGATCCAATTGGATTAAAGTGGATTAACACTCAGAAGTGAATCTGTCACAATTTGTATGAGCCCTTTTGGCCTAAACCTGTATGTTCCTTGTGCATCCTTTATCAGCTGAGGTTCCCTTTGAAGGACGAGAAAGAGAACTGAAGAGCAATTTAGGAATCAAGTGAAGCATATGGTGGATTAAAATTTTCAGGTGTCATAAGCTTCTTGGGAATGCCAAAAAAGAAAGTAAGTGTGAAAAGTTAAATTTTACAAGTTTGGACTGGTTGCTAGCATTGCCTTTCAAGTCAGATCTGCGTGGATAAGGAGATGTGTCCTGGAATGAGGTATCTCACCAGGCTATGTAAATTGCCCTTGCTAAGATGGTATATATATTCTGTTCTATGTTTCATTAAATCCCTGCTGATTGTTACAATAAATTTTGCCAGTGGTATAAAATCTCGAATAGCTCTGTGGAACTGACGACTGTGTCAGTGTCTTGTAACTTCGATATAGATAAATGTTGCTGGCTTTGCCTCATAGCATCATAATTCATAGGGGGTTTTATTGTGTCCCCTCCCTCTGGTAAAAAATTTTACATACTGCAAAATAAGGAAATATGTGAAAGAAAGGACCCTGTTAACAGTGTTAGGCTGTAGGAACGTGAAGACAAGTGTATCTTCTTAATCACCTTCATTTTAAAAAAAGGTGAACCTCATTATATTCTGAAGTGAACAGTTCTCTGAAATAACAATGTTGAAAAGAGGGAGGGTATCCTCCACAGGCAGCCTGAGGCAGGAAGTATAAACCTGCGTGGGAAATTTGCACTTAGGACAGCAGAAATGAGACATTTGCATTCTACGTTTCAAGGTGTATTGTATCTCATTTCCAGTTTGGAGAGATGAAGCAGCCAAAAATCTAAGTCGTTGTGCTGAGTAATAACATATGTAACAAGACTACAGGAAGGTCTGCAGAAAACAGCAAAAGATATCAAACTGATTTAGGAGAGGATGTCAACAGAGGTAATGAAGTTTAGCATAGTGAAACTACAGCTTAGGGTTAAAGGAACATTGCATCCCAATAAAAAGATTTGAGTCTTAAGCACTGAGACTGAAGGAATTATAGAGCCTAATTTATCAGAATGCAAGTAAGAATGAAGTAATGTCACTGAGGAAAACTGATACTGTCAATGAAAACTTACTGACTATGAATGCTGCTAGTCAGGAGACGTGGAAGGAGCCTGTAACCTCATGCTTACAAAACCAGGCTGGACAAAACATTGTTTCAAGAGGAAACCTGTTTGTGTCCCTGAGGAGATGACGTAAGCAAGTTTATATCCTCAGGCTCCCAGCTAATTAACAGCTCCTGAATGACGTGTATTTGTTCTGCTAGGAAGCAATGAGATGGACTGATCCACTTGAGCGTCTCCTGTAAATGAGCAAAGTTGATGCAATCTGAGAAAAGCAATTTTCAGCCTTCCAAAATGCTACTCACTTACAGAATAACCTCTTTGCAGAAGCGGCACCCATTCCACGCAGCGGGCGGTCCAGCTTGCTGAGCGGGGCCAGGATCCCCCCCATGCTGAGCTGCCTTGGAGAGAAGGAACAAATTACCTGTGCTGTGAATCGTCATTATGCTTTACTTGAGAGACCCACTTCTACATCCCTCATCTCCGCATCCCCAGGAAGCACCTGTCAAGTTCATATTTCTTAATTTGGGTCATGAATTTTTCTTTCCTAAGGATTTCAGAGACTCCTGGTTTTACTGTTAACAGAATATCCATCAACACTCTGCATATTTCCAGACAATTCTCCTTCCACCTTCCTGTGAAAGAAAGAAATCTTTGTATTGTTTGTATCTTTTGTATTGTTAACCTGCCCTCTGAGACTCACGTCCTTCTGTCTTGTTAATTCCTTCCTTTCAAATCCCCAAAGATGTTTTTTGTCTTGTCCTTCACGTTGGGGATTCAGCAGTCAGCAGTTTGTGCAGCTCAGCAGGCAGAGGTCATTAAGGACAGCAGAGACAAAAGCAGAGCTGCTTCTGTCCACTCAGGTGTCCAGCTGCAGGATCTGCAAGGGAAATCCTATCTATTTATCAGATGGAATTATCAGGGAAGGAAAAACGAGGCCCATGAGATTCCTATGATGTTTGAAGAAAACTGCATAGCTTGGTCATGTTTAAAAGACAGACATTTAAGGAGACATCTTCTACTGATTTAAAGAGTATGTCTGCACAAGTAGTGGCATGACGACAGTTCTGAGCTCACCAACAGCCATTTTTGATACCAGCTCAGTGCAGGGAGAGAGGACCTCTGTCTGCTCAGGCAGGTGTGGGGACAACTGATGTTTTGGAGAAAGGGAAATGCAATAGTTTGCAACCCTCAGAGGGGATCTTACAGCTTTACCACGGACACAAAGCATAAGCCAAGGCCAGGAGAATCGTATTTCCTATATGCATGAAATGTATACTTCATCTATTCCATGTAACTGATTACTCAAAACTTCAGTGTTTTGATGGTGCTGCTATGTTCAAACAATCAAACACAAATTCCTAAGGAACAGAAGCCTGAGGAATTTGGGAGCAAAATTCTGTCACCCAAATCTCTAGGCCTTGCTTACATAGGTAAAACTTGTTGCGATCACGTATGATATACATTGAAGCCAGTGATAACTGAAGTATTACGCTCTCATAGCCAGAAGACAGCTTTGCTGTTGGTAAATAACACCCTAACAGCTTTAGAATTCTGCTGCATTCTTTGCTGAAACTTAGGCAAAGCAATAGTAATACTGGGTAAATCGTGCATCAAAATTGTGCGAGAAGTTTCATGCTATATATATTAAATGTCTGCTTCTCTGGAGCCATGATCCAAGCTTGGATCATTAAATAAGGAGTTGGTTTAATATCAACTAACAAATCACAATAAACCTTGATGTTTCCAAGATGGCAAGTATGCAGGAAACTAGATTTATCAAACCTTATTTTTGCTTCCTAAAATACCAAGAGTGAGCACAAGCCCCTTTTTCCTCCTTTTATAATTAATTCCAAATGTCAATTTGATCTATTAATACAATTCTAATTGCCAAATTTCTAAAATAGGGTTGCCTTTCTGTTTCTAAATACCAACCAAACATAATAATGAAAAAATAAATGCCTCGATATGATTAAATGTGATCTGTTCAACAAGCGGGGCGGTACCACAGCTTCAGAACCATTCTTTCCAGTTTACGTGTCTCAAGCAAGATGCTGACAAGGAGCATTCCAGCTGATTTTGTCTAAGAGTTTTTGTCTAAGAGGTTTTTTTACTTCTGCGGTAGAAAGTGGAAATATGTTATGATGGATAGTTTAGGAATATGGTATATATACTTAACCTGTAAACCATTACTTGTTTATTTCATTTTATTTTATTTCAGAAAGAAGAAAAGGTGTGGGATCTGTCAACAATGTGATGCCAACAGTTCCAGCCAGCATATGCAGAAGTTGGTGACATTTCAAGGAACATGTTACTTTTTACCCTGATCACCGTGTCTTGCTCTGCTAGTGGTTTAGTTATTTTTAAGCAGTTTGCACACACTGAGGTGATGCTGAGTAATCTGAGCAATTTTGTTGGGTTTGTGGTTTTGAGTGACCAATATGTTTTTTTCTTCATGCGACAGCCAGATGATTTAGTCTGTTAACAGGGGAAGCTGTCACAGAGGAATTACATATATAGAATTAATTTAACTTTTTAAAGTGCAAGCTATATAGGTGCAATTCATCTTTTCAGCTCTTCAGGTATTAAACTGTGTAGCAGAAGGGGCTTGACTTCTTTGCTTCTCTACAGAAGCTTTTTAGGTTCAGCAGCCTAATGAACAGCTATCAGAAGCCCCTAAGAAGTTTCTCCAACAGTGGCCCCATTGTTTATTACACCAGTGGAAAAATATGGACGTCAAGAGCAAGCTGCCCCAGATGCCAGATAAAGATCTTCTCCGAGTTGAAACTGTAATTTGATAAAGAAAACTTTCACCATCATGTACCAAGGTCAGTATAATTGTGTAACTCAACTATTTTAGCAGCTGAAGATTCCACCTGATTAACCTATTTATAGCTTTATATTAATTCAGTACCATTTCTTCCAGAGGCTCCATGAAATTCTATAAACACAGCTAAGGAGGCACCAACCCCGCATGCAGAATTTAATGAGCTGTTTTTCATTGAGGCAAGTGAACAGCAAACAACTGCTGGTGGGCTGATCCCGGTGCCTGCAGCTCCCTACCTTAGGTGATGAAGCTGGGCACTACCAGTGTCTGAGTTGGGTGGGAGGCAAATGAGAAACTTAAGAATGGCATAATAATGCAGCTGTGGAACCCTGTTACATCGTAGTGTCGTTGCTGGTAACAGGCCACAGGTTTTGTGCTGTGTTTGCAAGGCCCTGGGGCTGAGGTGCGGCAGGCTTGCTTTGTCTGAACTTTTATTGACCTGCCTGCAGCTTTGTTTTTATTTGATTTAACTGTAACAGCAATTTTTCTTCTGACTAGGTGACTGGCTAAATTCTTTTACTTTGCTTATTACTGCAATGGTAGTACTGTAGTTCTACACCCTGACGCTATAATGCACTAGAGAGAACTATGGGGCTGGTACTGTGGCTGAGGCTTTGAGAGCATTAGAGCAGAGGAATACTGGCACGGAGCAAGAACAGATTTCACACTGGAAACCCCACAGCCATAGTCTCACCCACAATCAGTTGAAGAAACGAAGACCAGGAGCTGGACAGAACTGGTTTTAGGAGATAGAAAGACAACGAAGAAATAGTACCTAGCATAACTAAAATGGGCTGTATATAGCAAATTCAGATGTTATGCAGAGCTGAAGAACAATGAAGAAAGAGGAAAGGTGTAAGACAGGTTGGCAAACATATTCAAATGGATCTTTGAGTGAGGAAGACAAAACTATCAACATGAACATCATAGTTCTCCTGTCAGAGGACTTCAGATGCTGCCGACCTTCTGCAGCAGCCCCACCAGAATGACAGCAGAGGAGCAGGGGAAGGGGATCCCAACATCAGGAAATGGGGCAGAACATAGGAAAGACAATTTTTAGTGGTTTATTATTACCATTGGAATTTTTTGTGACTAGACAAAGCTGCTCCTTTCTGTAATAATTAGATCTAAGCCAATAGTGGCTCTTGGAACAGATTGCAAGGATTTCAACTATACTTATAATAAATTCTTGGCTTCATATATAATGTGTATTTCTCCTCACCTATAAACAATTTTTGGGGCATAATAGTGACAAATACATTTTAGAGCTAAAAAAAAATAATTATTTTTTTTTAAAAAAGCAAGTAAGATGACCAAACACTTGAGAAAAGATTCACTCCTCTGCTGCAGGGAGAGGATTCTGACAAAGCAGGGACAGATACTTCTATCTTCTGATGACAAATGTAATCTATTTTGTTGTTGGTTTTGATCCTGATACCCTCCATGCTGTGGAAAACCTTCTTGTGGGTTTTTCCTGGATAAGAACAGTGACATTTGATCTGAAATCTGTCTGGAATGGGGACTGTGGATATGCATAAGCCTGATGGTAAATATAATTCTTTAACATTTAAATGTTGCTGAAGCCCAAATTTGGAGACTTTAGCAGAGTGCAGCCACATCACCCCTATTAAAGAAACAACGGAACACCTGAGTCCTGCCTCCAACGAAGCATTTTATAACAAAAGCTCTTTTTCTTTGGTTTGAATCTTGACATCTCTGCTCAAGTCAAATTCTACTCTGCTACTGCCTCCAGATTTAACCAGAATAAGAAATGACTACTATGACAGTCAGTATGACCAGACTGCAAAAATAGAAACACAGAATTTCATTCGGATGCTCATCATTATTTAATCCAACAACGAGTAGACATTAAAATTTCATTTTGCCAGAACATATTTTTCTTTGGATTGAGTCCCAAATAATTTAATTCCCCGGTTATTGCATTGTTTCAGTGACAACATACCCACACCATAATTATTCTTAAGGGGATCAGCGTGCATGTAGGAAACAAAGCACTCATCAGCAGGTACAATTCTTAGTATCCATTTGCCTCTTGGTTCCCTGAACCACTGTTATGAAGCATTTCCTGGGACCTGATACTCATGTTTTAAACCATTATGTTTCCTACCATTTATAAGCATGTCTGAGCCAGAAATCGTTCAGCGGCTGTTGCTGCTGCAACCTTCAGGGACAAAATGTTCTAAAGAGCTAATGTTGCTCTTTCATTAAGAAACCTATTCAGAACCACAGAGAGTGATTTTGACAGTGCAATTGGTAGCTGCTTTAGGGTAGGAGCTTGACAGGAGTCCTATTTTAAGCTATATTAACGTATAATGTTTATTTAAAGGAGCAGAGTCAGTTACAGGTTTTGGTGTGCCTACTTAAGTATATACCTGTGTGTCTCACCTGCTCTGCCCCTGCAGATTGCACAAAATAATTATGCCTTCATACATAAAAAAAAAATATTCTGTTGATTCTGGCCAGCCCTGGCATGAAAGTAAGAAAGGAGAAGAAAAGGAAAAAGAAAAGGAAAAAGAAACAAACAAAGAAAAGGAAAAAAAAAAAAAAAAGAGAAAGAAAAAAAGAAATCAAAAGAGAGATTCCTACAAACCTGAGTCATTTCACCCTGAGTATCTCATGTTTTTCTAGCATGAACATGCTCTGCTTTTTCTAACAGAATCAGAATCACTGAGGTTGGGAAAGACCTTGAAGATCATCGAGTCCAGTTGTTAACCCAGCAGTGCCAAGTCCACCAGTAAACCATGTCCCTAAGTGCCACATCTACACATCTTTCATATACCTTCAGGAATGGTGACTCCACCACTTCCCTGGGCAGACTGCTCCAGTGCCTGAGAATATTTTCAGTGAAGAAATTTTTCCTAATGTCCAGCCTAAACCTCCCCTGCTACAGCTTGAGGCCATTTCCTCTTGTCCTATCACTGATTACCTGGGAGAAGAGACCAAAATGCAGACGTATTTTTCTGTGGGTTTAAGCACGGGTGGAGGGAGAAGGACATGTAGTGAATAAGAGATGGTAAAGTGAAGGGCATTAAGGTTCAAAATGACAGAATAGATTAACCACTTGCAAAGATGAATGAGTATAATTTCACATTACGGTTCTTCTAGTGGCAAGGCTGATTTACAAATGTTTGTATCCTTAGCTGCCAGGCATCATGTTTTGTTCTTGTTGAAAGATATACATAAACAAAAACATTTCACTCATCATTGCAACACAGCCCGAAAGTTCAACTAGCACAGCCAAAGGTTATAAACTGTCACTTCGAGGCGTAAGTGAATAAGAACAGGAAAGGGCAGCAATCTCTGTCAGGAAAGAGTGGTTGTATGGCTGAACTGTGGTCTGGGAGCCACAGGAAGCTGGTTTCTGTCCCTGACCCTGTTGCATGACCCATCACCTCTGTTACTATAGCATGAGAGAATAGTACTGAAAGTCTCTATTTAGAAGGGTGTAGGTACATCTCATTAACACAGATTTAATGGAAGATGATATAAAAACACAGCATTGTTATCAGTCCCCCTCATCTTTATAAGTGTCACTGCACAGGTAATCGCAGACTTTCAAAATTAGATATCCTGGTAGTGCTACTGAACACATAAGCTTGTGTCTTAGGAAAATGTTCCTTGCAAGGCTTTGGAGATCAAAGACAGTCTGGGCTTGATTGGAAACCAATTACCTACTGCTGTGCGGACCTTTGAAAACTAACAGGATTTTTATTTCCTTTATCCTTTGATCCCCAAAATGAGCAATATAAAGATAAGGAAAGGCGGAACAAAAGAACAGATGTACCAAGCAAATAGTGAA
The DNA here is from genome assembly GCA_025331215.1 of Actenoides lindsayi. Taxonomy (NCBI): domain Eukaryota; kingdom Metazoa; phylum Chordata; class Aves; order Coraciiformes; family Alcedinidae; genus Actenoides; species Actenoides lindsayi. The sequence goes on from WTSP01010826.1 coordinate 45,786, forward strand.
AAGAGAAAGCAAGAATGTGCCTATAGGTTAGCTGGATAGGTTTAAAAAAATAAAATCAGGCTGCTGGATTAGGAAACTTCAACAAGCTGTAAGCATAAGCAATCTATCTTTCAGCTCAGTGATTTTGTAACTCAGAAAATCACCTAAACACAGAGTTGCAATATGAGTTACCTGTGGATGTCCATAGGAAGGGTATTTTTTTGCTCCATATGCAACTCGAATTACAGAATTACTTGTGCAGTTGATGCTACTTAAAGTACCATTTCTCCATCAGTACATCGTTGTACCTTTGATCTTATTGCCTAATTCCTTTAGCCTTTCTCCTACTCTTTTCCTGGTTTCATATTCCAGGAAGAATCTAACACCGACAAGTCTACTTTACAGCTTCAGGTCTAGTTGTTTCTAGTGCTGTCAGCAGACTGTGGGCCAAGGCAAGCAGCTGCAGATCCATTCCCTTCTGTAGCATTTCACCCACGTCTATGGCCCTGTTACTTAAACTTTAGTTTCGCTGTCTGGGGTCAGTCCTTGTACAGAGACAATTAACACTGAGCATCTGAAATCTGATAGGGATTTAAAGCAAAGGGTGAGTGGTTGCCACCTGGTGAGAGGAGGAGAAAGGAGGGGGAGGATGAATGAGCTGGACCTTTTCCTTTTTCATCTGGCACACATTAGTGGATCAATGACTGAAATGGATGAGGGTGCTGCTGAAGTGTCACGGCAGTGTAATGATGTAGCTGATATTAATGGCTAGAGCTCCAGCCCGGAAATTATAGTGGAAGAAACGGGGGGGAAAAAAGATATTTCTGAGCACTCTGAATCGGTGATTTGAGGATTGTAATTTAGTGCTCGCTTTCATATTTCCTAAAATGGCTACTGTGCACATTTTCAGAATCTTGCCTGTTAGTTAAGGAAGGAATAAAGTCAATAAAGTGTGTTTGATCATGCTTCTCCTTCCTTCCTCCTCTAAGGTATGACATGCAGTCAGCGATTGTGACTCTCCTTTAAATCAAGATCTATTTCATGCCTTTTAGCAGATCTGTTTGCAGTGGGAACATGTACCTTCAGCCCTCTGGATATCCGGATTTAGAGCAGATGTAGAAAATATTATAGTTTATATGGCCTATGAACTCAGCATTTTTCAAGATCAAATTCCTATTACACTAAAATCACCAGCAAACCCATGGTTATCTTCGGGCAGCCTGGCTGTAGATACAGTAAAAAAACCCCACAACAACTGAACAAAGCAAAGCAAAAATCTCACAACATAAGCACCTCATCTTGCAAAATTGTTGAAAAAGGACAAATCTGCTGTTCCCAGCTAAATCTGTGACCTCAGGGAGGCTGTACCCTTCCACCAGCAGTTTGACCGATATCAGAATCCAACAGGTTTTTTTCCTTATCTACTTTCTCTGGGCTCCCCTTCTCCTACCATAATTAGACAGGCAAGAGGGGAGAGCATGAAGGGCAGGAGTTCCAGCTCCCTCCTCTCTGAAAATGATGCAAAGGAATGTCATCTGCTTCTGAGCCACTAAAAAAGTGAATACACAGAAGTCTATAAGAAGGCTGTCTAAAAGAGCACTGCTTCCACTCACACCTTTCAGCACTAACCTACTTTTTGTCGCCTGTTCTGAAGCTTTTGCCTTTGTTCTTGCTGTGTGTGGCTGCTATAGCTGCTGGTCCTGAAAAGCAGTTCCCACATAAAATCAACAGCAGTCAGGCCTGCCAAGGTGAGGGGAGCTCTGCCCTTCACATGCTTGCATGACATTGCTGGGGCACCTGCCAGTCTGCTCTCCCAGCCCTTTCTGCCTGCCCAATTAATTCACTGCAGCTCTCTTAGTGGAAGCATTGCTCCTTGCTGAAAAGATTTTTCTCTGTTTTCAGACTCCTGGCTTCTTTTTTGTGCTTCCTAAATAGTGGAGGCTGTCTGATAAGGTAGCTCGGGGTGATCAAGGAGAGGAGATCATGAGGTAAACAACAACGGATGATCGGGCATAAATATTTCAGGAAAATGTGTCAGCATAAAAGGCTTAGCAGAAGCTATTCCTCCTGAGGGGTCAGGTTGCAAAAACCTCTTCCTCACTCCCCCAGTGGCTGCCTCTCTGGCTCTCAGGGACACATATAAGTGCATAATAAATTTCAGGGATGGGGGAAGCAGGAGAGCAAGAATTTACTTTGCACTAGTAAAACAGTTCTTATAATTCTGCCATGTCACTGGCTAATTAAAGCTTACATGGTCAGTTCATCATCAGTCAGAGGCTGCAAACCCTGTTCACTGCCAAGCAGTTCTGAAGCCATTAAATCCAGCACGATGTATATCTGACTGTTTTATTGTAATTGAACTGGTTTGTGTGAGCCACGTTCCACATGGCTGCGTGGACACTCGCCAGCAGTGGTATATAATGGTAATTGGCACATCAGCAGTTTGACCCTTTTCTAACAGACTGTTTCATGGAAGATGCTTCACTGGAACTGGTATTTATCTCAAAATGTGCATTATAGAAAAAAATCTGTAACACTCTACCCTAATGATCCAAAACACAGATTCAGTGTAGCCCGGGGATTTCTGCTGCACTGGTTCAAGAGGTTGTTCTCCTGGCACCGCCCCCAGCTTATCTGTCCCCAGGGCAGAGGCAGCAGAAGGGGATGATGCATCTGTTCCTCACCTGCCCTGATTCCCAGGCCAGCTACTGCCTAAATACATCTGGCATATCCTGCAGAACTGTAGCACAACCCTGTTGCACTGCAGGACAGACAGCTGGAGCCTTCAGCTTTGTTGAGGAGGTGGGAACATCTTTGCTCTGCTTAATTTTAATAGGAGCTGGGATCTGAGTCCTCTTAAGCATCCTGTTAGTGCAAAATACCATGTTTGTTAGGATTAAGAACTTGTGACATTGCTGAAGACCGTGGGCTGTATCACACAGCTCCCTGTACCATGAAGTCCCTCAAAATCACATTGAGCCCAAATATAATGCACCCAGAAGTTTCTTTAAACCACTCAAGCTACGTGAGTTAGGGTACATGCCAGCTTGGGAATCTTTCTATGGAAGGACTCAAGCGTTGGGACCACCCTGTAAATAAGAAGGTTGTTCACAGTCTAACTTCATCCCACATTTATGTTTTCTAAATGTGTAACAATCAGATTGCCTGATGGAAAGGAAATGGAGCAAAATCTCAAGTTCTGGGTTTGTCTGAGGGCTCATGGGTTCCTCTTGTGCCCTTGAGAGCTCAGCCATCCTCGGTGCATCGCAGCACTGCAGCCACGAGGCAAAATATCCACATTGTATTCCTTGAAGGAAACCTGCTGTTGGAGCCTCGAGGTTCAGAGACTTTGCTGAGGGAGTGTGAGGCATCTTAGGAAAGTTAGAAAAGTACATTTAGTGTAAGAGTCTAGAGGTCAGGAAACACTCAGCTGTCCAGCAGATGGTATGACCAAAATTTGAGTCCATACATAATCAACTGAACGAGCTACTGCCCTTCCCTTCAAGAGCCTGGTTTCATTGATTGAGCTGCGTCTCCAAGCCGGATCTGATATTGAACACTACTAACCCCTGTCTCGGCTTGTTCTTTTTTTTTTTAACCATTGTAGAAGGAAAATGCTGTTTAGATTGCCATGCTCCTTAATAATTTTTCCTTCTGATCCTGATTATGCAGATGATACTCCTAATGAGAACATTAGAAAGTCAAACACTGCAAAAGATACAATAAAAGCCTATTGTAAAAAAAATCTTTATTTCTTTTTTCTTTTTCCTCTGTCTGTATTTCTCCCTCTGTAAATTCACCTGCCTATATTTACATTCAAGATATATAGTTAACATAATTTTAAACTCCTTTGTGGGAGTTAGTTAAGTTCTTTACATGATGAATCCTGAGAAAATTTAGCCAGAATATAGATTTTCCTCATCAGGCCCATTGTTTGGAGATGAATTACTAATTTTTGGTTTTACATGCAATTTATTACTTTTTAATTAATAGTACAAACAATACTGGACAATTATTGTTTCTTCTTTTGGCCTTTTCAACTTAGCATGGGAACTGGAAAAATAAAGCCTAACATACTCAAAAAGATTCAACAAAAATGTTCCTTCTGACATTGTGTAAGTCTGAAGGTTGGTTTCATTACACAAAGAAAATAAAAATAAATCTAATACATATTATTTGAAACTGTAAGGGAAAAAGCACAGAACCAACACAGTGGTCCCAGATTATTGTCCTCTAAAGGTCAGCTGTGAGGTGTGACACAGTGTTAAATCACTGGTGCAAAAGAAACTGAAACACAGGAGAAAGTGTTGAAGAAAGAAAGAAAGAAAGAAAGAAAGAAAGAAAGAAAGAAAGAAAGAAAGAAAGAAAGAAAGAAAGAAAGAA
>WTSP01010828.1:0-77803 GCA_025331215.1 Actenoides lindsayi
CTCTGCCTTACAACTTGCACATTAGCTCATATTTGAAATCAAAGCTGTTTTTCAGATGACTTTTCACATTACTTCAGACAATACACACTGCTCAGTGTTGTTTTACACTAAAAATTTCCAAGTACTTTTATATCTAAGGGATTTTCTAGTTGAGAAGGAGAGTTTGGGCTTGTTGAGCCTATTCTTTCTTCCTTTTTTATTTTTACTCTTTGATGATTTCGAAAACTGATACCTGGAAATTTTTCCAGAGCTTTTGGAGAAGGAAATAAGAAAAGCACCCCACACTGGGTTGGAGCTTATATGACCTAGTTTTAAGTTTTAGCATGCAGCATATTCATTACCAAATTACAATTCTTATAAAGCATAGTCTGTGAGAGCCATGGCAAACTAGCAGTTAAGAGGATGGAGACAATCTGTGCAGCTATGAAAAAACACTAAAGCTGTATGACAAACAGGGCTGCACAGAGACTTTCACTGCTTACACAGTTTCTTTGTTTTAACTCTAGGGTTACTAACATCTTTGGCTTCCAACCTATTGTAATTAATTTTGTCAGCTATACTCTCTAATATAAAAAATGCCTGGCTTCAAAAGATGGTGATATAATGAGGGCAGATTGTGATGGTCATGTACTACTTTGCTTCCAGGCACCTTGGAGGAACTAATATATGTTTATACTAATTTTTTGCCTTGTTTGGGTCTTATTCCATTTCCTCTGTGGTTGCCTTGCTCTGGGCCTATGACAACAATCAATGATAAAGGCAGACTGCATACGATTCAGCTGCAGATGTACAGTGAAAAAAACAGACACAGAGCAGTAACACACACCATAAAAACAGTCTCTGGGGGGGGTGTTCATGTAACCCCATCCCTGTCTTTTTCTCCTCTCCTCATTTCCCCAGGGAACAATTACATTTAAGAATGATTCCCTGTCATAGCGTACTTGAACAAGGAAAATTAAATTAGCTCCTTCTCTGGCTGCAGTTCCTAACATTATTGGGAAATGCTTCATGAATGCTCCTCAGAACCCCTTCACACATCTTGTTACCTAAAAGCCCATGGTTTACAGCTTCTAGACATGATAATCAAGAAATGCCAATTAGCAAAAATGCCTTATTCAGAGGATATGCGCAACCGAAATATTAGACACAGAGAATGACTGTAGTCACTCACATTAGGTTGGAGGCTTCCCATATTACAGATATACAAACTGGGTAATATTCATTGTTCTTCATGGCTTTTTGCCTTGGCACAACTTTAGGTTATGTGAGGATGGGATGGATGGATGGATGGATGGATGGATGGATGGATGGATGGATGGCTATGAAAACAATGGAGCCAGTAGTCTGAACAAGAGAGTGTATTGTCATGAAATAACCTTTCATGAGTCCTGATCACCAGTATGCAAAAAGGGACCTCAAGCAAGAATTATTTTTTTTTTTCCCTTGGGATAAAATAAAAATTAAATAAAAAATAAAAAAACAACTTTGCGGAAATTTTAGCCACCAGAAAACTAAGACTATTACAGAACAAATATAGAAATTCCAGATGCTAGTAAAAAAAATGTGCAGGGCCTGTGAGAGTGCTAGGTGGTACACCAGAATTAAGGCAGCCCATGTCATAAGTAGAACAAGAAATGAGGACAGATACAAAGCCCACTGAAGTCACAGGCAAACATTCTGCTGATTTCAAGGTAATAGGGTTAATGTAAAAGTGCCCTCATTAAACAAATTTTAGTGTTGTTAGCACACTAGCCTTTTACATCAATTTATTCACCCACATTTATTTTAAATAAAACGTATAGATTATCCCATATTGCCTGTTAACAAATACTAAAAGGAAACCAAATCAGTAGTCCTCCTGTATCTTACTCTGACCTTACAACACAAATAACAGAGAATCCTTTTCAAATCTGCACTTTTCCTGCATATGTGTACACACACCTGTTTTCATATAATTTTACTCATAGACTAAGAAACAGACTCTAGCAGTCATTAAAAAGCAGTACACTCTTAGCAGTGTGGTATAAGTCTGAGATGCTACTAAGGATTCTACACTGCTTAACCTGTTTGGCAGTATCATAAGATTTCTAAGAAGGATGGTTTATTGTTTTGTTTTGTTTTTTCCCAAGCTAGTGGAAATATCCTACAGATAGCTGCAATTTTGGTAGCTATATAGTACTGAAAAAACAGGACCTATAGTCTAATATTACCCACTGGAAGGTGAAACAAAGCAACCTGGCTCCTAGGTATGAGTGACTTAAAGTAACACCCGTAATCTGATATTGGAGCAACTTAGGAGGGCTCAAGGGTTTCTGTATGCTACAGATGCAGGCTGTAAGGTAGGGTGTTTAACCATTACTTTAAGACATTTAAGCATTCAAAACAAACTGAAAAAAAAGCACAGCCAAGGATTTTACTTTGATTCTAGTTTTTCATGTGTGCTTTGATCTGACCTCATTTGATTCACCAGTAATTAGATATGAGAAATGTCAAAATAAGCTAAACAAAAGTAAAATACTATCTGTACCATTCTGCTTGGACCTGCAATCTATATTCACAGACTAAGTTGAAAATCACCTAAATAAACACATCTGTTAAGCTAACATTTTCCAGTGATAGCAGTTTTAATGTTGTGAAACGTGTTTGATGTGTTCATGTTACAAAGAGCAGTTTCCAAAATGTTACTTTCCAACTTTTTTTTTTTAAAGTGTAAACTGACCTTTTTCCTGTTGGCTCTGTGCTGGCCAAGACATACTTCATTTAATACTGGCTAAAGCTAGAGGTAAAGTGTTAAAATACTCTAGTGGTTTTATATGTACATTGGAAAGAAAATATTGTGAGGGTTGTATGGAGAGTAAGACCAAAGAGTTTAGCTCTGTTAAATGTCTTCTCTAGCAGTCTCACATTACAATAGATCACTTTGGTCAATAGTTAGGTAGGAAAGACCATACTTTTTAAGACAAGCACAGCTGGATTTTTTGAGCTCCAAGAGAAGGTTATCAATTATATAAAGTGATAATACAGAGTCAGGGCCAGTCAGCACGGGCACATAATGCAAAAATAACTACAGTCACATCTGTAAGCCTTTGTGTCTGTGTCTATGTAGAGGAATCAAAATGTCTAAGCATGATCCCTTCAAAATCAGTGCAAGAAAGTTCTGTTTATCTTCAGGATGCAATGTCTGGTTCCTCATGAGAATAACAAAAGCATTACTGGTAGGGTGATAAATGATGGTTAGCTGGAAAAAGAGTGACTAGAGAAGGGAGATGCCTCTCTTGCAGCGGCTTTTCCTGTTGCTTTTCTGGGTATTGACACTGGTAGCCACCCCCTTATGAACAGCCCACCATCTGCTCCATTTTACTCTTCACTCCTAGTTTTGGTCCCCAGTTGCTGGGAACAGATCAGAATTGAAACCTTAGAAATATAGCTCTTCAATTCTCCCAGACATGGAGAGGCTGGTCTGACAAAGGTGAAATACCCCTTTGCTGGTGGGTAAGTGAAGAAATAGAGTCTTTCATTTCTATTTCGCTTCAGGGTACACAAACTTTGTTACTTGTGTGAACCAAGAGACTTAAATTATTAGAAATCTTATGTCCAAATATCATCCCCGTAACTTTCCATCTAACATGCAACTGGGTTGTTTGCTAAAGAATCAGCAATTGCACTTTAAATACTCTGTGTTTACAGTCATAACAGCTTCTTTTTTTCCCTTAGCCTTTGAAAACATGATAAGGTTGAAAGGTTTATACTTGCCAGGCTGCCATCAGACATTGATATTAAGTAAAAAAGAGGGCATGTGATTAGTGGTGAGCTGTCATTAAGTACCTAGAATGATCTCATAAACCCACTAGTCCAGTCATATTGAGAGCTGTAATAAAATACACTCATTAGAACACAGACGATAGACAATAGCTTGGCCTTAAAGTGATTTAATCCTCTTGCAATACAGCAATTGCAGCACTTAAGTTCAAGATCATCTGCTCTTATGAGGTTTGATATAATTTGTATATAAGTAAATAAATGAGAGAGTACTGTTAATATTGATTATACAAAGCATTCAGTGGGATTTTCTACATTAAATGCTGAAAAGAAGGTATATTCATGTATTCATGGTACATATGAGTTGTCCAAAATTTGACAGAATTCAGCAAGCAAATCACAGTCAGAAGTGACTCTGGAGTGATGTCAGACAGCAAAGCTGAGCATTTAGGGATTAAAGTCTTGCAAGATGAATCAGGATGTCAGATCAATACAAACTTTAAATTGACGGCTGCTCTTCATCTCTCCCTCACATCTCCTGCAAATAATGCCCTAGCATGTATTGGAGACACACCTCGGGTCTACACTGGCAGTACTAACAGTAACGTGTAAATTCTCTTAACAAAGTCCAAAATCCAGGAGTCAGGACAGATCCTAGGGGAGCAACGGTCACCTTGCTTCAGTTGTCTTTCAGCTGAAATGTTAAGGATTGGAGCAAAATAGATGCAGGGGAAGAAGGGGCAAAGCAAAGCAGGAAAACCGAGAGCTGCAAGTCCTCATTAGAGAGCAAGTGATATTGATCATTGTAGGTCAAGGATGGCTAGGATGACAAATGTGCGAGGGCTGAGACCAAAACAACAAGAACACAGGAAATAGTAAAGGCAGGAAATACATAAGATGAGGCAAAAGCTGGCTGCAGAAAATGGAACAGACTGTGAGTCACAAACTTGTCTTCTGACACCAAAAAATAGATAGGGGGAAAGAGATAGACACCCAAATGGTGAGAAAACTATTCTAAAAACAAAGAAGGAAAAAATAAAATGAGATAATTATTATATCAGTAATTTTGAGGAGATTCAGTTTCTTAAGAAAATAGTTAATTGGCAGTTACAATTCAAATTCCTTCATTGCAAATGTCAGATATGGAGATGTTAGAAAGCTTTGTGATTGTGCCAGTTGAATAAATTATATGACTTACACAGAGCAAAGGTGAGGGAAATAGGCAACAAAATTTTCCCCAAAAGTTAAAATATTCCATTTCAACACTTTCATGAAATAAATACTTTTTTTTTTTTTTTAATTCAAAATATCTTTTTAAAATGTGCTTCAGTTTTGTTTATTTGACCAGGAGCTATTTTTAAACTAGTTCCCTTAAGAAAATTGAGGACTTGGTTAACACTTTATAGAACAGATTTTACCAACTGTAAAAATAGTTCACAATTTATGCTGCCTATGCAGCCAAAGAGTAGCAGAAACCTGCATGAAACTACTTTTCTTTCTTCTTTTAAATGCCAGTGAACCAAAAGGGGGAAAAAATGAATCATTCATTCAGTTCTAATTCAGAAAATTTGAGACTGATGCTTTCTCACCAACCCTTTTGAGCTCCCAGTGATGTTCTGACTGCATTTGCTCTGCTCTGGAGAAGGCCCACAGATTATAAACTCTTTCTGACAAGGACTCTCATTTATTTACTGCTGCCTGGAGTTGCCTTAGGGCTGTATCATGTGGTATGGGAGGCCTGAAAGATTGCTGAAGCTCCCTTTCCCAGCATTGTCCCTGTTTTGTTACATAATTTAACATAAACACAGATTCCATAACTTCTGAATATTTTGGGGAATACTTCACCTTGTTCAGAGTACTAAAAAGCCCTCTTTAATTGAGTTCTTGAAAACATTTCAATAACATAAACCCAGATATTACAAATGTCCCACTTCAAAATTCATCTTTATGATGCTCTTTATTGATAATTAAAGTAATTAGCAACAACTTTGTACTGTTGCTGGCTGCTTCCAGCCTTGTGGTCCAGGAATATAACCATGATCTACTGAACTGGGAGCCTTAGATTCGAAGCTAGAAGTGAGAACTGTGAGAACTGCTTTAATAGCTCACCTCAGGACACATTAAAGTAGGAGTTTTATCAGGACTGGATTTGCAGGCTTGACTGACTTGACAGACTGCAGTCCTGAAGTATGTTAAAACAGTATCTCACTAAAAAAGATGATTAAACATTTCCCCATTTATTGAAAGATGTCTCACTTATATTGGGTCATTTCTCCTAGTGATTTATGAACTCTGCTCTAAAGCTCAATATTGATAAAATCTCTAGGACTGCGGTCATATGCAAGTAGCAACCACCTATGGGAGAAGAAGAGCATAAAACAGAGACTACTGCATTACATTTTTAAAAATTACAAATTTGCCATGGCTGTTATAACATGAGCTGATTACAGTTAATAACAGCTGTACGGTACTCCCAGAGAATTGGGCTTTTTTTCCCAAGAGAAAAGGCTTAGTTTTTTGTAACCATTTATCTTCTCTGTGGACAATTTCTCCTCCAAAACTGCTGAAGTTAAAAATGACCATACTGAGAACCATACGTTGAAAATAGGTGCTTTGTTAGAAGAAAAGTGGGAGTGTTCATGCAGATACAATAGGCTATTGTTTAGCATTCATAAGTTAGTGAATGCATTTCTTGGAAAGCTGTTGCTGCCAGAAGGCATGGTAGCAATGTAGGTGGTCTTCTAACTTTAGTAGTAATCAACAAATTGTACTAAAGAACATACTGTGAAGCAAAAGATGCTAGAAATTAGACAGAACTGGTAAATAAAATGATATTTTATGGGTAGTAGCTTGCAGCCAATGTAATTCATACTGTAGCAAAAAGTGCTTTGTCTCAGGAAAACTCAAGAAGAAAATAGATACTGATTACGAGATAGGGACATACTTTTTCAGGCTAGTCAGACTTCCCCTTATGCATTTATGCATCTCTATATATATACACACATAATTTCACAAGAAGGAAATGCTTCAACGTTGTCTATTGAACAGGGTTTTTGTCATCTTTGCAATCTGTACCTGTGATTACATATGGAAATTCTCACCCAGGTCTTGGAGCAACAGACGTTTGTTCCCACAGATGATACCCCTGTTTGTTTAATGTTCTATACTCTGTTCTGAACAATGAAATTGTATCCATCACTCGTATTTTTACAGTTTCTTAATTCCTGTACTCAGGCTGCTTAAGTATATTGCTTTCAGTGTCTTTCCAAAACATCCTTTCACTTGTGTCTCTAAGCTTCTCTCACATTTTTTTTTTTAGGTATTCTGTTGGTCCTTTTCTCCAAAAGACTATCAGCCTTCACTCTATTCCTTCTTAACAAACCTATTTCATGGCAATATCAGTGCTAATCTGTTGCAGGCAGAGATCATTCAATGTAACAAATATGCACAACCTGAGCAATTAGATCCCTGTCTGATCATTCCCCACATTTTATTTATGTGTCTGACTAGTACTGTTTGTCTCACTGAAAATGTGCAGTCTAATGGATTGACCCTTAAGGTTCGAAGAGCACCGCGGTCAGTACAAATGCTCTGTAAAATACAGTTATGGCCTACATTTTAAAAAACAGTTTGTGACTTTGTGAGTTCAAGTGGATGTCCAGTTTTCAAAAAAGGTGGTCCAGCCAGCCCAACACCAACATGAATGTTTGAAATTAGGAAATAAAAAGTTGTTAAATATTGAAAATTAGGTTAGCATAATCATAGGAACTGTCTTTCAGCACATTAGAAATAAAAAAAAAAAAAAAAAAGAAAAATATGTCACTTGACAGATAGACAAAATGAAAACTATTTTCTTTTTTTGCTAACAATTTGAGTTCTAGATTTCATGTTGTATTTTATGCGAGGGGATCATTCAGCCACTGCCAATGAAAGAGATAAATGAAAAAGTTTGCGATTTTATATGGCTGTATGTTAGGGATATGCAAACAGGAATAATTTCTGTTTGTTGCCACAGGCTCATTAGAAACTTTTTTGCCACATTACTTTCTAAACAAGCTATCTTCATTTTATGGATAACTAAACTTGACCTGCTTCTGTAAGAGGCTTCATTAAATATCCTAAAGTATTCAGTTTCCTCAAATAATTCTTTTTCGGCTATCGCAATGCTGTTCGTGTTAAAATCATAGTTCAGATTCAAGAAGACATTGGGAGGTACTATGAAGTGCAGCTACTTCTTTAAAAATAAATAAAGACCAGCCCTGTGAGCTAGGGCTAATAAAAATCAGGCCCTAGGGTCATTTTCCCGTAGCCACTGGAACTGATCAAAGCTGCAAAGTCAATGGAAAAATTGTTACCCACCTCAACAAATGCAGGCCAGTCCCATGCTCAAGGGCTCTGCAATTCGCTCCCCAGTATCTTGCCCTGTTAATACTGCTGTTACTATTGTGCCCCACGTATGTTTGCTGTCCATAGAGAAAGCTCATCCAGCAGACTTGAATGATTTACATGCTTAGACATGGCATTGCAAAATAGTAGGCTATAAAAATAATTCATTTAGCAAAGTGACAGTGCTGGCTATGAAACTAAAAAGTTATTAATAACGAAGGTGGCTATTTATAGACCACCTTTAATCTACAGATGATCAAGGTACTTGCCACATTTTACAAATTGATTTATAAACTCTGTATCAGAGGGATAATATCACTTAGCCATGAAATCCTGGAACAGCATTTCACAGAAAAGAAGTGCAAAACAGAGTATGAAAAATAGCAGTACTGTGGTGGTATGTGCTGTGCCAACTGGAATTTGCCCAGGTCTCCAGATCGAACTTCTCTAACCTTGTGAAAGTACTAGAGCATCATAAAAAATCATGCTGGATGTTTCATCCAAAACATAAGAAAAAGACTAAAAGTGCAGATTATTGATCACCATAGATGACATTCTAAATGTAGTTTTCTTTCTTACCCAGCCAGGTGTCTATTAAAAGCTTTTGCAAGAGTTGCTTGCAACAATTGTTTTCTGCTGCTACAAAGTACACTGCAGTGACTTAGACAAAGACATGACACTTCCAGACATTTTATTTCTCTCTGTTTACACACCCCTACACCTACACACACACTCTATCCCAAGATGAAAGTAGTCTTGTTTATTAAACTGGGATGAGAGCAAGAAAGTCTCCTGTAACCTTTCTCGGATAATTCAGCAAGTACGAATACCTCTTTTATAAAATTTTATTATCAGTAAAATCAAATAACATCACCCGTCTCTTGGCTCCTGCATCAATAAAACTATAGAAACAAAAATCACATTTTGCATCTGAGATGTGCACAAAAAACTAAATGACTTAGTGACTTGAAAATACAGTGTGTAATAGCTATTACTTTAATTAATGAAGCTATAGAACCAAGGAAATAAAAAAAGCTCTCTTTGTTGTTTATAAAAATACTGTCTTAAATTCTAATTTTTTTAATCTAGGATAAAAATTTGCCCTGCATTTCATGGACAATGACTATACAGCTAGATTCTGGCTTTGTGTATTCCATTTTTTTAAATAAGAAATTAATCACCCAAAGAAATCTGTAAGGTGCTCAGACTTGAGAATAAACACTTTCTAAGAGTCAAATGTTTTATTTCTCCCATAGCATTAAGGAAGTACAGTCACCAAGCTGAAAACATCTGCTTTGCTTTTTGTATATGGAAAGTATAACAGTCTATGTATAGTGCCAATATCAATATAACACTTCTTATTTGCCAGTCAGTGCTGGCTATCATCAAAAGCACACCTTTAATGGAGTAGCTGAAATGCACAGATCCCCAACAGTACTCAAGTAAGAATGGGATAAGGAGGTGATTGTGTCTAAATCTGTTCCTCATCATTTTATCTCCCAGATGAGGTGGAAGACAGAAACACTGTACCTTGCTTCCAGCTCTCTTTAACTGGCAACATGTACCATTTTAATTCTAGCTCCAGCTCCAAGTCTGTCAAAGCCAGTGCTAATAAAATGTGATCTCTCTCCCTCTTCCTGCCTACGCAGGTGTTTGATTAGAAGACAGTGAGGAAATAGGAACCTCACAAATGCCGAGTGTATCCATCTCTGTTTGGGTGCCATTAACAATATCCTTCAAGGCAGGCTCCAGGGATTTCCTAACGGTGGCAAAGGAGCCTACATAAAGTAGAAAAGCTAAAAAAGCTTTTTTTCACCCATTGTCTAGTACCAACAACATAAACAAATTTTCAGCAACTCAGGTTTTCCACTGGTGCAGCTCTTCACACAGTGATCATTCACCCAGCATCCAGGTGCTGCATACAGATATCTTTGCCTTTAAATTCTCTCCAGAAGGAACAAAATACTAGCTAATTCCATAAGCTTCAGAGCTCATCCTGCACTTAACACCAGGAAGGATGTAACACAACAAACCTGGGACCAGTCTGACTTTTCTCAAAGCCAGATCCCTAGCAGGCCCCACACAAAAGGCATGCAGCTGTGATTTTTCCACCCCACAGGGACACAGGGGGCTAACATTATCCTGCTGGGGTCTGTACCTACAATAACAATGGCAACTCATTATGAACTGGCATCATGTGCACTGGAAGCAATCTAATTATCTGGTGAGGATGAAGGCCAGCAAGCAGTTTTTTATGTGACTAGACAGTAAAATCACTGACTTCGCATGGGGGTCATTTAGCGCTCACTACTCATATTAGTGAATCCCAGATACGTGCATGAACATCTTTTTTCTTTCCAGACTATATTTTCCCAATCAAAAAGCTATCAAGATACACTGTGATGCCTCCCTGTTTCTTATTTTATCTTATCCTTAATTATCCTTCCTTTTCCTCTTGTAGCTAGGCCAAGATTTCTTTTCCATCCTCTTTTCCTCCCCTCTTTCCCTCCCCTGTTTCTTTAAGAATTACTTCTTGCTGCATTTCCTTCTTTTTGGAGGAGTCTTTATTTTGTTCTCTGTTTTGTCTCACACTGTGGGACTTCACAAGCCTCTGCGTTTTCTTTCATGTCAGTGAAGCGTTTGTCACACTGTTGCTGTGATAAGAAGATAATAATAACATAGGGTAGTCATGAACTGAAAGGATACCAGGAACAGCATTTTAATGTATGAAGACAAAAATTGTCAGGAGACACTCATTACATTGAGCTATATAATGTGCCTTTATTCCCTCTCTAGCTAACCCTAGCTAACTGGGTCTTTGACATTAAAGACCTAATTCAAGAACCATTTACACCAGCATATAAGACTAAGCTCTCTACAGTTGTTGATGCTTTGGAGGAGCTTATGGTCCATCTCAGTCCTAACCCAACATGGTGTAATCACATCAGCATGCAGTGTCTTCAAGCTATAGCCCTAGGGCCCTGTGAGGTCTGACATGCAATTAGCCACTGGTGTTCTAAAGGCAAGTTATAAGTTACCCAGCAACTGGAATTTTATTACTGCTCAGAATTATTCCAAATAAGAAAATAAAATTGTGCATTTTGGAATAAAAAAAAAGACAATATTTCTAATTTGAGCTAAGAAACAAGAAACAAGATGTCACTGTAAACACTGCAATGATTAGTTACAACATTTTCACAGTGCTGGGTATCACATTTTACTTTAGCTTACATAGATTTCTTATATAATGAAGGAAGTAATATCTGCCATGTGGGCAGTAATAATTTTTTGCTGGTTTTGTTACACAGTATGCTAGGGACATTGGGATATTTTACTCCCTTTAGCATAAAAACAATTTGTGTAGCAGCTTTTTTTGTAAAGATCCACAGAGAGAGCACATGTATCTGTTGCTCAGTAGCACTTGAGTATAAATATATTCATATATGGTTAACAGAAATGTCAGCAGCAATATGTTAGAGTGTTTTAAACTTGCAAACTTGGTTACTCCCTTTTGTTTCATAGCTATGCAGCATAACATTCACAGTTTGAATCAGTTTTCACAGTTATCACACTAACATGACTAGCAATTACTCCAAATACTCATATATTATGAAGATGACAGATAGCCACACAAAGTTATTTGAGGGACAGATACCAACTTCCAGAAACAAACAATGATTTGAATTCACAGTTTGGGAAATCCTGGGGGCATTAAGCTGAACTTCCAAAACATTCAAGCTTAAAATACACTGCCTAGGATCGGATATTTTCACAAGCCCTGTGCTAAAATAAACACCCAAACAATAGCTCTTCATCTGTAACTTCTGTATTTTAATCTCCTTGGTCTGCAAAATTGTGTTAGAAATATTGCAACAGTTGTCTTTCAAATGAAATTTCTGGTACTTCCTTATTTGTATTCAGATGAGAAAAAAAAAAATTCAGAGTAACATTTATTCCTGCACATCAGTATTTTACTTCTGCTTCTGATCAACATTGGAAAATGTAAGGGCAGACAAGGATATCTAGTGGGTGACAGGATAGGTATGGAAGACAAGAGTTCAATCAAATTTTCCTGAGTGGCAGAGAAGATCTAGTTTATATTTTAAGCAGAAGTCTTAAAACCATTGTTAAAATTGTTTTCTTCCCCCAGTCTTTGTAATGTATTTTCTTCCAATGTCATTTTTGTATGCAAGCTGTGTAACTATCTACTACTACCATAGGATGCTTTTTGCAGGCAATCAGGACTTGAAAGCAGAATTCAGAGTTAGAAGCTGAACAACAAGAACAAGAAACCAAAAGCAAGAACAAATCTGAGGTGCACCAGCTTAGCTATGCTGGTGGGAGTGAGAGAGACATAGTCTACACGCCTTCAGGCAGCATCCAATTGAGCCAGTGAATAAGCTTCTGCTATGCAGAAACACTTCAGTACATGCATCCCATTATTTTTCCCCACATGCATTGTGGGAGATCTTTCTCCTTCTCTCTCCCAAAAGAACAAAATCAGTAAGTGTTTATCAGCTGTATTTTCACTAAGCAGTGTAGCATGGGCTCTGTGGTCCAAAAATGAATTGATATGCCTTAACGGGAAGCACCACCTAATTAAAATACTGATGGGAAGAAGGTAGATGAACCTCAAGCAGCAACTCAGGCAGTGCTATTTACTCCACCTATAGTAAATGTTGTTTCCATTACTTTTGGGAATTCTTTGTAAATCTTACCTCCTCAGGTAGTGATTACACTGGAAAACCACAAACAAACCCAGACCTAAATGACATGCAATAAAGGACCCTCTGAGTTGCTGTTTCTGGCAATGTTTTAAATCAGTAAAGTAAATTAGACCAAACTTTTTGCCACAAATTAAGGAGAAAATCCTTCTTGGAAATGTGGTAATCCCTGTGATAAGCAGAGGTATCTTTGGAAAAACTTTCTCAGGCATTTCTGTTGATGTGCAATTGGGGCATTAGTGTCTTAATAACAAAAGCAGACCTCACAAAATTGCTGGTTTGTTTATTTAGAGCTGAGTGGACAGAACATATTAAAATGAAGGTGAACAGCATCCAATGGTGACAGGAACAATTTGCCAAGTGTGATAAATATGCCAATGTTACTAGACATAATGGCAGCATTCTGCAGAGACTGATGTCAAACAGCTTTTTTCTTCAGTGCTGGTGCAACATTTAATGCTCCCAGACTGACAGGAAAAAGGGAGGAAAGGAAATTAAAGGAACTTTCACATTGAGTTTCAGTTAATTAGAAGCAGAAATTTTGGAGAGGGAGAAGTCTTACCTTTTGAAATCTCACTTACCCCTCTTTGTACTATATTATGCCCAAAGGCTGAATAAACATTCTTTTGGCATTGGAGCCAAATGATGACTTTGCTCCACAAATATTCCCAGTGTTATTATATGTGCCATAGAAGAAGCTAGTGTTTGGTTTTTTTCTCCAACATCAGCAATGAAAGTAAAACAAGAAAGTTAAGCATTTGTGGTCAGTTCATTCTATAGAGAAAAAAAAGAAAAAGTAGATCACAGGAAATGACACTCTTATTCTGCACTTGTAAGATTGCTAGAAGGAGGTGAGTGTAAAAAGGAAGCCAAAAATCTGGTGATTTACAAGAAGTGGCCACTTCCCCTTTAGGTACTGTCATTGTATTCTGTTTTACTGAGGGGACATTTTCCTGAATCTTAGACCAGAAATAACAACTGTACAATAGTTCCTCTATTTGTTAGAATCACCAATAATAAATAGTGATTTATAGTATCCATTCCAGTAGTTATTCATACCTCAGTATTTGAAAACGCTTCATAAGCCATAAATCCTAGGAATTGTCTCAGAATCTATTTGCATTTCCTTGTGTACCATACACCATTCTTTCTCAATTTCATCCTCTTGAAAATAACGCAGTGCACAGTCCAACATTTTGTGTCTTTCACTTTACTTTAGTGGAAATTAGGACTGTATTAGAATAATAAGTTGTATATAGTATTTGCTGATTGCTGACTTTTAGGGAGTAGTTTGCCTGAAGTACTGAGATCTTGCCTGTAAAATCTTGAAGGCCCTGATCCAGGAAAACATTCCAGTGTTAAAACAATTACAATCAATTTGATGTAATGTAGTTAAGCATTTACTTTTTTTTTTTTTTTTTTAATTTCATTTTAAAGTTTCCCATCTGCCTAGAAGATTTGCTGTTAGACATTCTCCGAAGCACCTCACTTTTAAAAGAACGAGTCACTTGACTCTGCATTTGCACCCAGCCTCAGGATCCAGATGATCATCTGAGCAGAAAAACAGCTGTGGGATGGGATCACCCTGGGTTTAGTACATGCATTGTCCATGCAGCTGCTGGAGTTCCTCACAATATGCCATGAGAGCCACAGTGTTCTTATAAATACCTCCAGCTATAGAAGGACTGCTGTGACTTGCCTCCTTTTAGCGTAAAGCTCAGTTTCAGCAGTGGGACAAAGATTATGCTTCACCTACACTAAGGTTTTAGTCCACTTTCTGCAGTGTATAAGATGTGCAGATTAAAACTTCTTGATGGAAAAAAATTATTGAATCCCAAGATTTCCACATTTCATCAGATACTTCAGCCATTACTGTGCTGTATATTCATATCACCTACACTCACCCCTGCTCAATCATACTGAAAGAAAAAAGCAAGGCTAGCTTGTTTCCTCAAAAGCAGCAACATGAGGTGCTCATGTTTGACAGAGAAGCTCAGGGTGTGGATAACCACTGGAAAAGTCCTTCTCCTTTCAGGCAGAATTGAGGGGCAAGCATGCAAGAAGGAAGAGTTTACAACTTACTGTCCTCATGCCGTGTTCATGGACTTCTAGGCACAGCTCTGCCTGTGCAGACCTTGCTAATCACAGTGCTCATGAGGACACATCCCTGCTGCCTGCTTAGGTTGTGCAGGCACCTGCTAATTCTCATCATCATGCAAGGATGATGGCTCTTGTTATTTATTTCTCAGGTAACTTTCTTCAACCTACAAACTCTCTTGGCAGGGTGGTTCTGCAACTGGTTGTTCTCAATCACTTCCATAATAAGCATTAATAGCTTTAATAAAAATTAGTATGACAGGAACTGTAAAGCCATTAAAAAGTATAGCTTCCTAGCACAAATATAATTATCAATTCCATCATCTGAGACTGCAGCTCCTGTGACTCCAGTGACATGACAAAAAAGCTACTGCACTAACATCTGAGGTCATGCAGACTTTAAAAGCCCTTGTCTCATTTTATAGATGCTCTAGTTTCTTAAAATTCAGACAATTCAACCGCTGCCTCAACCCTTTCATTCTGATATAACCATTTTCTGTTATAATCTCTCAGTTGTGCTGTCCAGCTTGTTCTTATAGCATGCATCTTTTCTGACATTTTTTATTCTTTCTAATCTAGTTCCATATGGACTTACTTGATGTTGAAATTAAAGTTGAGCTGCCAGACCTGAAAAAGAGCAAACTTAAATAAAATCTAAAATGTTTATCTTCAATTACTGTGGTTATCTATACAAAATGTTTTGCATTCATGTTTTTTAAAAACTTGCAAAGAAAAGTATATTGTTTTAACAGTTGTGCAAGCTCAGTAATTTCAAACTTTCTCCTTGCATTATTCTAGTGAAAGACAGGTATTAATTCCCAGCCCAGTGCTATGTCATCTCTTGTAGCCAGCAGAAATAGGAGTGACATTTTAATATTGTTGGATAGATGTAATTCTGTTAACTTATTACTTGAACAAAAATGTACATCATATTCTTTGCATTTCCATGAGAAACTACTCCAGTGTTTGGGTTTGATGCAACTCTCGCCAGCTATGCCCTTATTAGTAAATAAAAAAGGTCCAGAGCACAAAGTCAAGGCTTGTAGATGCCCCATCCCTGCAAATATTCAAGGTCAGGTTGAATGGGGATCTGAGGAACCTGATCTAGATGAAAATGTCCCAGGCCATTGCAGGTGGGGTGAGGTAGAAACCAACCTTTAATGGTCCCTTCCAACCCAAACCATTGTGCGATTCTATGATTCTAAGGTCTTGTCCAGAATCACATAAACCATATAACCCTTTGCACAGTCCTGGCCACAACTTCGGGCCATGCTAACCCTCACTGACAAGGTGCCAGCACAACTCCAAGCCCAAAGAACCCATGTACCACAGAATGTTTCCTGCTGGCAGTTTGGATGCAGTTGCCCTACATGGTGCACAGGGAAGGCACTGAGACACGGACACAAGATGGGCATGTTACTCAGCCTCAGGTCCAGAGAACAATCTGAGGCCTCTTCAATGTCACTGACTGCTAGTGGTCTCCTCATAGATTTCAATGAAGCAGGGAGAGCCCATTTCCACTTCCATTTGTAGAGCACCTTCACATACGGCTTGAATTTTCACAACGTATGCTTGTGGTTTTTGCCTGAGGAGTCAGTGAGCCTGGTATTTCTTCTTCTAACACAAACCAATAGTGAAGATACACAAGATTATAGGGCAGCCTTCATGCTCTTGCAGTTTTCAATTATTCTTTCCTGATCTCTGCATCCTGAAAGGGCCTCACTTAGAGGTGCTGCAGGGAGTAAGGACGGTCAGAAGGGATGGGGTTCACTTAAGCTTGAATTGTCTGTCTGAATGACAGACAATGAGCCAATGTTCTTCTACAGCCACAAGAGAGACTGAGGCATGTTGTACACATCCAATCCATATCATAGGCTACACCATTTTCCTCTCAAGTGCCTGTCTCTCTCTCTTGGTGTCTCCAGCTATAACAGAGCCCTTTACTTGCTAGCTTTTCATTTGCTCATTTCCCTGTACTCCTCAGTTCCAAGTGAAATTGAAAGAGGAAGTGTTGAAACAGCAGAGAGCTTTTCTCACAGTATTTCTGGATGAAAACGGAAGCCCTGAGCACTGGAAATCTTCTGTCCAGTTTTGCACACTCTGAAGACAAGTAAACAGCTTCTCTAGCAACATAGCTGTGACTAGACAAGTTGTGAATATGAGTGTAAACTTGCAGACATCAAGGACTGCATGGTTTATAAACACTGTATTATATTTTACCTCTACCCCACAATTATATAAACCATGTTTGTCTTCTGAATGAAAAATACTAAAAGGGAATATATAAAAATCTACAATTGCTTATTCCTCTTTTTATTAAAGGAGGCAGAAAAATCTGTCAGCTTTTCCTTTCCAAACCATATTTTGACATTCCTGAACTCAGACCTAAATACTGTGTGCTTTTCTTTTTTAGTTTTTTTTTTTTCACCTTTTAGTGCAAATAAGCATAGCTTCTGTCAACTCTGGCTGTTTAAATCTGATGGCTGAAAAATTTCAGCACCACACTTGCACCAGAAGTAAAGGGAAAACCAAAACATTTTAACTAGTGGAGGATCTAAACATGTATACTTAACAGAGTAAAGCCAACATATCAGATTGTGTGGTAGATAATAACAGAAGGGACATCAGGGGAAAGTGGAGGAATGAAAGAGAACATTATTTGTGACCAAACACAGAAGAGTGTGCTTCACCTGCTAAAGTTTCTGAATTACTTCTATGGACAGCCCTATGAAAAAGACACTGCAATAATTCAGCTAGTTACTGAAGAATGAATAATTGCCCTGACATTCTCATGTGTTATAAATATCTATCCAGGTGCTGAAGGAAAAAAAAAAAAAAAAAATTCACTTGTTTTCCATACCACCTGAGACACTGAGTTCCTAAAATTAGATCTAGACATACAGCTGAATTTGTTCCTAAATGGTTTCAAGGCTTCCTCTGTTTTGTTTAGGTTCTTTGTGAGTATTTGAATTGGGGGGGAGGAGGGGGGCATAAACTGCTTGTTACAGAGAGAGTAAGTAGAAGGGATCACTTCAGTAAAAAATGAAAATTCAGTCTAGGATTTTCTTGTAGCAAAAAGAGATAAGAAAAAATAATTTCAAAGAAATTTGTCCAAGCTACCTGTAAACACACCTAGAATATCCTTCATGGGACCATATCACTTCTTTCTGAACACAGCCAAGTAAGAAATATCAAGGTCATCCTTGCTATTGTACCTCCAAACAGTTTATAAAAACACCCAGTGAAGGAGATTTCCCAATATTCTTTGGTTACCTGTCTCACTCTTCATTACTTTTGTAACAAGGAACTACAAAAACAAACAAACAAAATATAACAAGTAACTTTTTAGCTAAAAATGTGATTTTTTTTCTTGTCCTATCAAAGTGGAAAAGAACAACTGACCTTCCTCACGGTACCTTTTATGTATCAAACACTATGTCCTGTGCTATCCACCACTGTATCTTAATATTCTTTTTTCTAGAGCACTCCTCAAACTTACTGTTTTCTAAATTTAATTGTACTGATCTTCTCTACACTACACCTAAGCTGTCTACCTATTTCATGAAGTCTGGGACCGAGTAATGAACAAAGTCAAGGCAAAAACAGCACATTGTAAAGAATTACAAGCTCCAATTCTTCATGTAAATGGTGCTTTTATCTCCAAATTTCTTAACACTTTTTTCCAAAA
Source organism: Actenoides lindsayi (assembly GCA_025331215.1). NCBI lineage: Eukaryota > Metazoa > Chordata > Aves > Coraciiformes > Alcedinidae > Actenoides > Actenoides lindsayi. The sequence goes on from WTSP01010828.1 coordinate 18,655, forward strand.
GTGCCACATTACTCTTGTAGTCCCAGATCTACAGTATTGCTCACCTAACACCTATTTTTATGAAAAAAATATTCAGATCAGGCCGCACTTTCTTTGATCCTGACTTATGTTTACCTTGTATGAAATCTACTTTTGTGACTGATGTTCTTTATTCTGTCAGGAAGATAGTTTCCAGCCTTGGCAGTTTATCATAGAGTCCTGTTACGCTTTCTTCAGAAGCTATGGCAGCTTTAGTTCAGCAGTCCAGTATTTACAATACAAACCTAATTGTCTTTATTAGCCATTATATTTTTCTTAACAAATTAACATTTGAAAGGCTTGGTAATTCTATTTAGAGGGTCTGTTGTGGGAAAAACAACCTCCGACAAATAACTGAATTCCTCAAACTCAATGCAATCATAATTGCTTGATACAAGGTACAGATTGCCTTTGTGTTTTCCTAAATGGGATTAATGTTTGGAGGATTCAGTAACTCCTCATTAACAGGCAAAATGACTGAGTGCAACTGACTTCCAAATAATGGCTTTGATCAGATGATGAGTGTGCCAGAGAAACATATACCCTAAATGACTGAAATAGTCCTTTCAGCTTTCCCTTCTGTGCAGACCATAGATTTGAAGGGATAATAGACTCTCAGCTAGCATAATTGCAACATATTTTCTTATTATCTCTGGCTAAATATCTACATGGGCTAAGCAGAAAGACAAAATTTGAATACCATTTCCTGCCACTGCAGAAGCAAACTGTAATATCATGGCAATTATCACAAAGAGATCCTAGATGTAGAAGTGTTTTTGTGGACTGAGCAGACCTATTAATCATATAATAGCAACAACCTGCAATGTAATTCAGAATTTCTATCACAAGGGAAGAAAGAAAAAAAAGAAAAGAAAAAAAAAAAAAAAGAAAGGATTATTTGGCACTTAAGAGTTGTGCACACCCATTACATAAATATCTGATGGAGCCAAACAAGGATTTGGCACTGTGTGTCTGGTTTGAGGTTTTTTTGCACCAGTGATTAATGATGCTATGAGGTGTATGATGCCAGGAATTTTGTTCTGTTTCAAACATGTGGCAAACTCGTAGCTTTAACAGTTTGAAAGCTTCCAGAAAGGTAATTGAAGAGCTCTTAAGTGAGCTTCCCAGGGCAAATGACTGTGGTATTAGGAGTATGATCCAGCTCCCACTGAAAGCAATGAAAATCCTTGCATGAACAACAAAGGTCACCAGATCAGGCTACTGTCACTTGGTTGTTTCCAGATAACTTCTCAAGCTGCAACAAGCATACAGAGACCTCTACAACAGTGGTCTTATAGCACTGTAAATGGAAAGGAACTTCCTGGTTTTAAGTTGTAATGGGTGATGTCTATGTAAAAACATACTTCCAGGATTAATAATGTTGCTATTATTGAGCTAAAGGCCTTTACTTACTTTAGAAATGTGCCACTGAATTTTGTTTTCTTTGCTTAAGATGCCATTATTTTAAATAATAAAGTAATGCAGGGGTGGGAGTGTGTGAGTGGGTGTATTCTCTGCACATCACACTGTGTATCTAACCATCACATCACTGCTATCACTGAGAGCGCCCCATGACCTCAACTGCACCAAGAATATGCAGGATAACACAGGTTTTGCTCACAGAAATTTGTATTTTAAGTAGTGTTACTCTCAAATGGAAGCATTTGTTTGTTATGCTCTGGTGATTTCCAGCTGCAAAATGGAAATGAGCACTTCAAAGAGATGAAGTTATTTACTCAGCATCTTCTAACTTACTATGCACATCAAAAGGCAAGATAACTGAATGATAATATGTGAGGATGTTGCATAAACTGTTTTAAAGCATTTCTTCTGAAAGCACTGTGTGGTTGGACTAGATAGTGTTATCTACTTGCAGAAGGCAGTGTACTCCAGGAAATTCTAATGGGTCAAAAATTAAAAGGCACAAGTAGGAAGCTATAACATGAAACCTAAACAAGGGTACTTTCTGTTTTAATAGTGACTTCAACAGAAATCTGTAGGACATATCATCATTCAGATCAGCTGGACAAGAAGAAAAGCAGGGTACTATGTCAGGAGAAAGAAGCAACTGTACTACAAAAATAATAATAAAAAAAATAATCCCCTAACATCACCTCTGGAAAAGATTTCAAACTGAGAATTAAGTTCCTTATGTCTCACGTGACTCAAAAATACTATCTTGATGCCGTCCGTAGACACAAAAGATAACGAAATATAAATCTGTAGCACAGAAACTGCTTTGTTTCTCCTAAGAGAGACAAATACAGAATGTGCAGCCATTGGGATTAAAACTCTTTCTAGTCAAACACAACTATAAGTTTTGTCTAGGTTTTCATTTTATACTCTGTTGTAGAATAAAGAACAAACTGAGGAAGCAGGGAGCACCATCAAGAAGCATTGCTACTGAGTCAAAGGAATAGAAACTCAGCATGTGGAAATTCTCTTTAATGAGGGAATAACTCTCTTATCCATAGGCAGAAGGATATAGAATTTGTAGTTAACCATCTCCCCTTTGAAGGGGTAGCTTTTCTTCTCCCCCAGTGGCGTATACAGGAAAGGTGCATCTCCCCACAGGGAGTTGCAACAGTGTTCCCAGTATGTGGAACAAAGGTTTCCAATGGGAGTTGCTCCTCAGACGTGTAGCCCATGCTTCCTTGGAGCTTATCAGGTTAGCCAAATTAATTAAATACTTTGCCTCTGTTTTGTATGGAAAGATGTTTTTGTTTAAATGGGATATTCATACCTACCAATACATTTTCAGATTTGGTTGACATGATTTCTAACACTGTTTAGACCTACTCTGTTGGATGGATTTTTTAGAATTCTAGAAGCAGATGGAAATTTTCAATGGAACAGTACTTTTTTTCCTCTCCTTTGTAGATTTTCTCCTTTTGTTGTTTAATTCCAAATACCTGATAAGTAGGATAATAGTAAAAATGAAAAGGAGGAGAGGAGGGGGTGTAGAAAAAAGGTGACTAATCAGTTTAATGCAACACAGCATTTATCATTGAGTTGGCAACTTGTGAGTCTTTTCAGAAAAAAAAAATCCAGTCTGGTGTTATACTCTGCTTTGCTTTTCACATGTGCAAAAAGTCTATTTCAAGAGCACTTAATATTATGAAGTTCTCTCTTCTATGTTTAATTACTTTCTGGGATAACAAGAGACTACAACTAAAGAAAAACCATTTTGTTTTGTTCAATATCTCACTAATGTCTAACAATGGTAAAATAGATTATTAAATCATGACTAGAAGCATAATACTTTTGTACACAGATTGTTCCTTATTTATATTCATGAGCTAAGGAATTTATATCTTAACCACATACAGTGTTATCTAACACAGAGCATTCTGGAATATTTTTGATGATGTGGGTGGTAATGATGATTAATGCAAAAGACACAAACAGCCTTCTCAAAGATTGTCTCTCACAGATTTAATACTTCCATGTCCAAACATGTCCACTGATGGGCAAACAAAATTTATGCTAGGCTATACCAGAACACAGCTACACAAATTCTGCAAACTTGGGGCTTGTTCCTCCAAGCCAGTAATTACTGGGGGAGTAACTGGACATACCAGATGTGAAGAGTGAATAAGATTTCTATCATCTGCTGCAGAAAACTTCATAAAAGAAGATTAAACAGTGAATTTATCTATAGCTTCAGGTGTCCAGAAACAGCATGTTGGTCACATGTAAGGACAAAGGCAGGACTGGAAAGTACAGTGAATGTGCCAGTCAGTTGTAACCTGCTAGAATGGTCCCTAGGACTGTAAGGCAGGCATGCACCATCACATCCTTTGCAATCTCAATCACTGTTGCCTCAGGTGTGACGCCTGAGTCTGGCCAATGCATCTGGGTTCCTCCCTTAAGGAAACCAAGGTGCAGAGCAGGAAGTACACTCACCCTCATCTGCAAGCTGTGGAGCATGCCCAGGTCCCAAACCCTAGACAGAGCATAAAAAAACCCACCATTCTTTTGTAGACCAGAGAAAATTTATTCCCTGTTGTCCTAAGCCTGGGGAAGTGAAAAGTGCATTGAAGGTTTACCTACACCTAAGCAAAGCATGAGTTTAATGGGAGCTGAAAGCTTTCAACATCTTCCCAGAGGCGAGTATAAAATGCTGGGTTATAATGCTTCACAGAGTTTGCCCAAATATAAAAATAAATGTGACAGTGGAGATAACTCTGTGTACCAGTTAAGATAGGCTTGTGCCTAGGCTAGTCAGGCTGAGCCCTGACCTCTGGACCATTCAGATTGTTAATCACCTGACCCGCACTCTGACAGCTCCTGCTGCCAACCCTGTGCCTGCAAAATCCTGTGCAATGCAGAGGCTGAACTTCTTCTAGTCACAGAGAAGATAAAGGCCCACCTAGCACATCCACCTCTTGCAGTCTGAAAAGCATCATGATGGTGAATACCTCCTGTTATGAGCTGCAGTATATGAGTGCCCTAGGTCTGTTCCTACAGTGAAGCATAAGCCATGACTTGGTCCTATAATGGAATAGAGGAAGAGTAGTCATATAGTCAGGCTGCAGCTGCAACAGAAAACCAACAATGACAAGCACTAGTCCCAGCTAAGCCCGCAAAACTGTAGGGATAATACACTTACTCATAGTAATAAGAAATTAATAAACATTGTACACAGTCATTAACTAGGGTCACCGTCCATCCCAGTTTGAGTGAGGTAGTCCTGATTGTGGTGGGAAATATCTTCAGGGCAGAGACTGAGGGAACAAATATTTAAATGCTGCAAATATATGAAACACCTGATAGTGGGCACCATGTGTACTCAGCTGGCTACTTAGTGAGATAGTATTTCAGAGACAATAGACTGAACTTCATTCAGGACCTGTATGTTAAAAAATAAATAAATAAATAAATAAATAAAAAAGCCAGACTCCAAATCATACTTTTCAAACATAATCCAGGAAGAAAGCTACTCAAGATCTTCTGACAAGTGCCTGGAGATACCTCTCTGAACACTGACTACAGAAAGATTTTAGGGAGATGAAAATAGCTTCAGTGTTAGTCCACATACAGGAATCACTCTATCCACACATGTAAGATCTTTCATGAGGAAGTCACAGTAGACAGTACTGTCAAGCCACAATCCTAAATTCCTGTGCTGTCTTCACTGGTATTAATACCAAACTTCTTAAAAGAGAGAATTATTTTTATCATATGAACCCCATGGACATCTCTCATGGTACAGACCATTTCCTGTTTCACCCTAAATCTCATTGCCAATACACCTTATACACTGCCCAACTTTAATGGCATATCTCATGACAAACATATCATATCCATTTTCTTCATTCTTCCACAATAACAACTGGCTACACACCATGAAGAAAGTTGCACTTTCCCCTCCTCAGGGTGAGAGACAAGTAAGGGGAGAGATCTTAAGTCTCACCAGAGCAATACAAACCAACACTTGTACATGTGTGCTCCTTTGGAGGGTGTCTACTCTTAATACTTGTTCCTTTGAGTATTTGTGAACTATTTTCCCTCCTTGCTTACTAGATGACCCCAAAGGTGATGTAATAAGGACCAATCCAATAAAGGATTGTTAACACCACCATAATAACAAAAATTTAGTTTGTTGGGGTTTTTTTATCAGATATTGGTAACGTTATGAAAGTGTTTAAAAACATTTTTAAAAAATTATTTTGTTACAGAAATACAGTGCATATTGTTCAAGAGGTAGGACTGAGCAGACTAATCTGATTATTTCTGCTCATTCTGAGAACAACTGTCCTTAACTTTTACAGTAATAATCTATATAATATAGATTGAAACACCCATATCCCTGAGCTTCAAAAGACTCAGATGATATTTAAAACAGCTTCAGATACCAAAAACCTTTTGTAACTACCCAGTTCAGCTGTAATGATCAATACTGTAAACTTATAATGTTTAAAACTCTTAGCCTTTAAATCCTCCTGATTTTTCAAGCTGACTAATGGTTGAGACCAATCATTTGAAATTTGATTGCTCAGCTGTACCCTGGACAGCAAAATGTATTTGTTTAAGACTAATTTCATTTCAAGCTTGAGAATTCTGGTCATCAAAGACTGCTTCAGTAACCATGTTAGCTTTACATCAGAACAGATGCTTCTAATTGTAAGACTAAAGTCTTACTCAGATGAAGTTTTTATTCAGACAAAACTCCAATTTATCCCCTTAAACACAAGGTAGCATATGTTGTGGGAGCACTGAAGAAGAACTAGAGACTGAGATAGCATCCTGCACACAACTTTGTCCTGCTAGTTTGTGGATGACTATAAACAATGTAATTTTTTCCAGAATACTACTCTTTCTGTGAAAATGAATCAACAACACTACAAAGTTTTTAAACACTTTTGACTCTTTTTGCTGTAGAAAGAGTTAAAGGGTTCATTTCTGTGCTGCATCTAACAAATAATTCACCAAGTATTATCACATCAACCTTGATAGTTTTCTCACAATTATAATAATCAATTCCTTAGTGTGGAACTTTTGTATTATGTTTGAATTGGAAAAAACTATATACTCTATAGTAAAAGTTGATTTAGATGTAGTTTGTTTTCTTGGATGCAGTATGAGAATGGATACCTGCTGGAACCCCGTGAGGGTGAGGAGCAAAGACAGAAGAGCCCAGGGACAAAGAAAACCATGAGCAGAGAATAAGGAACTGGCTAGGTAAGGGGACTCAGAAAAAGGGGCTAGATTGAAAGAAGGCAGGTGGCCAAAGGTAGATTGGGACAGAAGATCTGGGCAAATTACCCTCAGACACACTAAGAGCAAGGTGCCTCAATGTGGGCATCTGTTCCTGGGAAGAGAAGTGGGCCTGTCTAGATGAGAAGAGGGAAGTAGGAGAGAGATCAAGGTAAGAAAAATACAAGGTTAGGATGTTGGGGAAGAATTGAGAAGAGTCTGTTTCCTAGGACAGAGGCCAGGGCTGATTCCAAAGCTGCTTCATGGAAAGGCTTCATGCAACAGAATGCTCCTTCTTCATCCTGAGACAACCCGCTCCTTCCCTCAGTTAGTCTCTCAGAGGTTAACAGATTTAAATGTTGCAATCTATGTAGCGGAATTTAGGTGTCATTTGCTTTCTTATTAAATAGGTCCCTGAGTGCTTTACTCATCTCACTGGCCTCATCTGGACCCTCTACCCACCCCTGCCTATGGACCAGGAGCCGCTTTTCAGCTCAGCCCAGGGCCTTCAGTCTCTACCCCAGCAGTGACATAAGATACTCATCTCCAGCTCTGTCTCCTGCTCTCCTAGACTGTGTCCTGTGCCTCCAGGGGCAGCACCTCTCCTCCTGCTTCCTGACACTTTCACACAGGAACAATCACATCAAAATATGATAATAATACAGTAAAGTCAGGCACTTGGAAATATGGAAAGATGGCTGAATCTGAATTGACCCCTTCCTGTGAAACATTTCTGTGAATGATAACATAGCCTATGACATAATAAATAATTTGGTTTTCCATTAAAAATTTACATAGTGTAGAGTGACAAACGCAGTGTCACAGGCTGAACAGCAAGGTGAAATGCTTATAAAAGAAATTCTGTGCATGCAGCAAGGTGAAAACACGCTCTGTTTAGGATGAATTCCTGTATGAATAACAGTGCTTCAGCTAAGGGTCAAAATAACTTCCTTTTTTCAGGGCTCCCTTATCTGGAGTTGGACAGAATCTACTCAGTTTCACAAGTTATGTTGGTTGGGATTGTTTCCATAACCCATGTCTGTCTTGAGATGAGTCAATTCTACTGTGTTAGGTTTTGTTTTTAACTCAGCAATGCTAAAGCTCAGTGTTCAGGGCTGGCTGTATTTTAACTCCCACACAGTATCTGACTGCTTTTATGGTATCCACCTACCATGTATCTTTCTTAGATAAAAGATTTCTGCATTTTTTATCTTTTTAGTTTTTCCATTAAGGTATAACAGATATACCACAGGGTATTGCTTCAAAAAATCACATTAAATGTGAAACAGTATAAGAATAATTTCCTGAGAGATTTGGGGGGAAAAAAGTAAAAGCCTAAATAAACCCAATCTTTAGACTAAGTTTTTGGCTTCCAGTGAAAAAGAGCTTATTTCCTGAAATCTGTGATGTTCTGTTACAGTCCTTATCTCATCAGTCTTCTTCATTTCCAAGAATTGATATTAAACATCATCTGATGTGATAATGTGTTATGTTTATAAGTCTGATATGAATCATCTTCAAGTAAAGCTGTGGCACCAAATTGACTACTCCCTGTACAAGATCTCGCATACAAATTAGTCTGCTGCCATAAATTTGAATTATGGCACAGGAAATACCAAACTTACCCACTTACCCGCTAGTAAAACCAAAATACTTATCTGTTTTATTTGCCCTGAAGTGATTGATGCATGATGAGTTTTAATTATTTGTTTTATCCTGGACAAAAAAAGAAAGACAAGTTTTTGAGGAGCTAGATTCTTAAGAAGCTTTAGTGTAAGCCAGTTAGAAATTATTTCTGTCTTATGCAGAAGTTAAGCATGTTGCAGATATCCGTGCATTAGGTCTCCTGCTCACTCTTACAGTCTCACTGATGGCTGATCAACATCTCTAGCTAGGAACAAATGGACTATGAAAATCCTGGGAAGCCAGTTGAATCGCTGAAATGGTGTGGACATCAGAATAAGTCTCAAAGAAAGGCTGCACGTTTTATCTGCTAGCAGTGAATGCCTGCAAAATAGTGAAGAGTCAGAAAGACTAAGAAAGGAGTTTTTTGATTACAGCACTATCTGTCAATCCATGTTTTTGGTAAATTTCAGTTAACAAAAGAAAGTTAGTTGTGAAATTATACTGCAGCATGTCAAATACTGTCCTCCATGTGAGAATGACTTTTAAAAGGAGGTGGAAAAAAGAAGCTGTTAGGGAGGTGCTGAATCCAGCAGCCAAAGAAAGGCAAGGGTGCCTCTGAAATGTCCCCAGGCCCAGGGAGGCCAGTAGGCATGCACACAGACACCACATCTACACGTATATACATAGCCAGCCACACAGATCAGCACAGGCAGGAACACTCAGGATGCAGACAAATGTGAACAACAGCCTCAACTTGTTCACCTCTCTGGCTGACCAAGATGAAGGTGCCTTAACAGGAATATATATGTGCATATGTACAAGGTGGATCCCTGGAGCAGGTGCCCAGACCAGACACTTGGTCTGCCCAGTAGCTGTCCAGGGATCCCAGTCTTTCCAGTTGCTGGCACTGGGCCATACAAGTCCCCAAGGCTGCAGCTCCAGTGCAGACCCCTCTTGCACACACCAACACACACACCTCTCTGTCAATCCTAGACATCACAATCTCTCTGGCAGTTGCCCTGGTAGCCATCTCTGTTGGTCTCACACACAGCAACACACATATGTTAACACTGCTCTGAAATCTGGCTTCCAAGACTTCCAAGACTGGCTTCCTACTTGCTGGCCAGTTCAGTGTGGTATTTACTAGCTAGCACATGCTAACATATGTACACTCACTCAGGTGGTTGCTGGCACCACAGTTTGGTGGTGTCTTTGACTGTGGCCTGACTCAAGCTGCTGGCACATAGTGCTCCGAACACACATGCACACAGAAAGCAGTCCTCTGACACCGAAAAAATAATTAGGATTTAATAAGAAGGTGAGACGGCACTGATCAGGCACAGGGCATGGCCAGATAAGCCTACTGATCATCGGCCTGTTTACTTACAACCAGCCTCTACTCTATTTTCCCACATTTTTTCCTCCCAAAACTGCCTTGATCCCTCTCTTTTCCCAACTTTTGTTCCTCTCCTAAACCTCCATAATAAGTAATGTGCAATCCGAAAATACTCTTCCCCTGCATGTGCCCCATACTCCCCAGGCAGTGTCACCCTCAGTCCAAAAGGTGCTCTTGAGAGCAGCCATCATCGCTGCTGGGTGTCAGCCCCAGCACACGAGGACAATGGCATTGTTGAGACAACCCTGGGAGAGACCATGTCCCTTTCCCTGACTTGAGTTATGGGGTTCTCCCACCTGCCATTGTTGCCCTGAGCTTCTTCATGTCTGTGGAAATGAGCTTTTTATCACAAAAGCTAGCAAAGTATTTCTGTTAGACTTGGATCTCATCACACAATTTTGTGGCTGAGACACAAGGGGACCCTGTTAATTATGCCTAGGAACTGAGAACTGAGAACAACCACACACCCAGCTAGACCATGGCAAGTCCCCGAAGTCAGCCTTTAAAAAGCAACTGGATTATTACAAGCAAAAAAGTCACCAGTTCAGACCAAATCTTGAAAGGGGCTCTGTCCCTGTGAACAAAACGAGGAATAAAAAAATACCACAAGAGACCTGAGGCAAAAATCTCCAAGGCCATGTTCAGAGTACAAGGAGTCCCACGCATTAGAGCAAAAGCAGACTGCAAGATGACATGTGATGTTTGGAAAAATTACAAGAGGCTCAGTGGTTTATATCTCTGCCTGAGTTTGCATTACCATTCAAGTGTGCAAAACCTGGGTAATAGAAAAGGCATCAGAATTGCCAGGTCAGGGCAATTACTCATGTAATAAATATCAACATTGCAGTTGGAGATTATCAAACTACATTTTTGCACTGGAAGCAGAAGAGATTGCATTAGTTTTGATAGAAATCTATAGGTCATTGGAGGAAAGACCTGCAAATCTGGACTAAAACACTGGGCATCAAGGAAGCCTCATTAATCTAAAGTCCAAATAGCTCAACCACAGTGGCCACTGCAGCCAGTTCCCAGAATATCCCTCTGCTGCCCTAGGCCACTAGGATGGTAATAACACTTGGCTCCTCTGAGGCAAGCACCACAAGCATCAGTTCTTACATGCCTCCAGCTTCTTGCTCCATCCCCTTAATGTAGAGACAAAAACAGCAACTGGTTTTGATTGCTTTGTCCCAGGCTGTTTGCAAATGCAGAGAGAGGTACTGAATGTTGGTGCTCAACAGCTCTTCCCCATCTCTTTGCAACGGCATCCATGGAGGGGTGCCCCGAGTCAGCTCTGCACATTGGTCTGGGTAACAGACATCCTGAAATTCCCTTTCCTGGTAATATCCACTGTTAGTTAACAATCCTTTTATATTTTATGAGAGAAAAGAGGATAGAGGGAGGAGGCTCTGATACCAGTTGCTTGGAGCCACCTGTATGATACATCTCAGCCTTTAGTAAACAGCAATACTTAAGACTGTAGACAATGTAAGGCTATATCTAACCTGCGTTCTGCAGTACCTCTCTTCCCCATATCCCCATCCTCCAATGGGCACCCTCATTGTCCAGACAGCATGTGACATGCCTTGGCACCCTCACAGCCTCTGCCCCCACGGTTGCACCCCATGGATAAGCAGGCACAGCTTGCTGGGGAGGGTATAAGTCCATGTCTTTCTTCAGAGCTGGGTAACAGCCAAGGCACATACCTGGGAGGAGCTGAGAGACTCCTTGGCTCCGAGGTGCTGCTGAACAACACATTAAATGTTGTGACCTTAGCCACCTTTCAAAATGTCCTCAGCTCTTTTACAGTATAAAAGTAACACACTTCAGTTGGGTTTACCATCCACCAAACTACAAATCTGTCACAGTGAAAACAATGGGGACAAGCTCTCAGTTACTTTGGACAGTGAGATATATTGTAAGGAAAATTAGTGTGCCTTCTGTATCCTCTATTTATGAATCAACTTTACTATTTGTGCAAAGCCTCTTAAAGTAGATGAGATTCCTCCAAATGACAATGGAGGAAAAAGGAAAGAGAAGGAAATGATAAAACTGGATTTTTTTCCCTCCCCAAATCATGTTTCAATAAAACTTTTACACAGGATATTTCACTATCACTAGCACTATGGAAAAAAATCTCATCTATTTTCACTGTAGCCTCCAGTTCTGTCATTCTGTTTCTTTTCATGTAAATTATTGTAAAATACTGATGCTGTTGTGCATTTACCTTTCCAGCTGCTCTGGGAAATACCACCGTGAGGCCACCAGAGCATCTCTGCTGTTCAGAGTGCACTATCCTCCAGCTTGCAAAAGGATTTTCCATTATTGTAAGGTATTTTTGTGCTACACTTAGCGCACTGCTACCCTGAGGTTGTGTCAGACTGGCATCACCCAGAAATGCATCCATGACAGTGATAATTTTGCTAAATACTGAATAAAAGATGCTAACATGCTAGAGTGCTGCCCACTGAAGGGCAAAGAACTGAACCATCTTATGCCCACTGTACAACGCACTGTCAGCAGGACCTTGAGGTACTGCACAGCTCTGCCTTTGGTTGTACCTTTGTGTGCCCTTAAAATCCTTTAGCCACAAAGTGTAAAAAGGCTCAGTATGATACTTTTCAATGGTCAAATGTTCCAGAGGCATTTTCTTAGAGCATCTAAAAGTATTTTTTAAAGATGACTCACAGCATGTCTTTTTAGGTTCACTTTTAGTTAGAATACTAGAAAATGCATCCTGACCTGAAACACCCATTTCAAGACCAAAATAATGTAGTATTTTAGTGTAATAAATACCTGAAAAAAAATGTAATAACCCAAGAAACTGTTGCAAGAAATTTTGCATGCCTGCGTACCTTCTCATTGAGCAGTGGCGGTGAAATGGTCAGCAGGTTTACAGTTTCACAGGTCCTTCAAATCCACAAGGCAGGGGACAAGAGAACCCCAGGAGGGCTTTCTGTCTCTACATTGTTGCTTCTTTCTCAAAAATTAATGCACAGCTTTATTAGTGATCAAAAATCTTTTAAATCAGCACAGAAGGCTGTTCCTGTCTCACCTATCAAATTCACTCCCACAGTCCCATAGGCTCACAGCAAAAGCAAAGACCCCAGCCATATAATCTAGAGAGTCATGGGTACCATGAACCACTGACCAGAGGTAAGATCTTCTGGATCTGTGAAGTGGAAGAAACAGTGATGAATGCTAGTGTGGGAAAGCCCCGGGGACAACGGGCACTCTGCTGCTGACACACAGAAAGATGCCATGCCTGCCTCAAGGATCCTCTGGCCCCAGAGAGCAGTGATGCTAAACTTCAGCTACCAGAAAGTCAAGAGAAAGTAAATGCAAGTTTTGCCTTTTGCAGTTATTGATAAACACTATCTTCCTGCATGAGAGTAACTGACCAGCAATTTAAAATTCTGCACTGCAAGAGGCACAAGGGCTTCCACAGTCTCATTCAGAAACTCTTTTGCCTCTCTCCCTGCTTGTAGATTCTTTTACAGAAAGAAACTTCCTGTATTTACACTATTTTTTATATTCTTGCTAAGTATTCCCAGCTAGCCACCTTAGCTGATAAACTACTGAGTTAAACAGATCAGAGGCTTCACTCTCTGTGGCTGTTCTTACGGTGCCTTCTCACTCATTTCATGTCACTTGTTCAAAAGAGAAGGGTCACCTCTCCTTGGCTCTTGCACTTGGCATGTTGTTTGCACCTTGGTAAGTGTGTACTAACCTGATCTGTCAGTATAGCAGGACTTTGTATTCACATTTTCACAGAGCAGGACAGAGAAAATTAGAGCAAAGCCTTGTGAAATCAAGCTGACAGTTACTGTAAAATCCCAGACACCTCTCAGAAAGCACAGCAGTATTTCCTGACCACCGTAACTTCATAACAATGGTATTAAATTAAAGATTTTTGTATTACTTATATTTAATTTCTTTTTCACAGATTTTCTGTTACTGTATCCATGGACTCCATTTGGTGCATGAATTCCCAGCACAAGTCTAGCATTTGTTTCTTGTAGTTTTAAGACTACTCTGAGCTGGCACAACACAAGGTCAATAGCATCTTTTGGGGAGAGGCTTCTTTGTCCAATGTGCCAAAATGCAGAGACCCCTTTCTTCGCATTCATTCACGTGGAATGAGATCTCCCTGCAGACCATCACACTGACGGTAGTCTTACTTTGTCTGCAGCCTTGGGGAAAACATACAAAATAATCCCTGTGACATCCAGATGGTGCATTGAGAGGCTGGAGAGAAGAGAAGCTCCGGAGTTCCCTGCCTGTGCAGAAGCAGTCAGAGACACTCTCCAACAGCTACACAAAAGAGCCTCTGTCTCTGCTGATGAGAGATCCCTTTGAAGCTTGGGAATCCCGACTGCCAGTATTTCATATCTGGCCATCTTTAGGTTTGGAGCAATGAAGAATGGGAAAGAAGAAAAAGATGGGAAAGGAGAAAGCAGGGAAGCAAAAAGGTAGGATCAGCTCAGAACAGGTCTGGCTAAGTGCCTGTGACAATAACATACCTTTTGCATTACCACACCTATGCCATTTTTTGGTTTAAGGCTTTCTTATCAACAGGGAAATTTCCAGTTTATTTTTGACCTTTTATCCACAGAGTGGGCAATTGCTCTCAACTAAGGAGACATTATAATTCTCTATTAAGAAACACAAAACATCCTCAATGTAAAGGTACATCGTAAAGCATAATAAGCCTAAACCAAAAGCATGCAGTTTCATTTTAAAGAATGAATGCAGTGCTAGTTTTTCTATCAGATTATGGAGAATTTTTTACACAAACAAATTCCAATTACCTGCATATAAACTGGTTATGTTTGTTTATGACTATTTCCAGGTTTATAAAATTTTGATTCACTTCCTAGCTCCCTAATGTGGTGCAATATGTGGTAAAAATATTTTTACCCCTCTATGACTTGCTTTCTCAACTCATAAACTGTAGAACTTCCTCGTTGAAATCTGTAAAACTGTTGTAGCTGATGCTTGTTCGGCAGCAAACATTTGTTCTTTAAAGATGAAAAACATTCTTGAAGTTACAGTTTTAATGTTAACAGCTCTGTTTCCTTGAGATGTTTTTCTTCACCACTGTCAAGTTCATGTTTCCCTTATGCAGAAAACAGAAAAACTTCACCTCTCTGATCAACTGTTCTTCTGGTTTTTTTGTTATTTTACTGAATTAAATGTCATTTACTGTGGTTGCAGTGGCAGAAAATGGTTTAAAAAATAAATTAAGCTCTCACTCTCAGGTCTTTGAATACAAAAAGAGTCAACAATTCATTTCATTTACAACATTCTATTACTTATTTTCTGTTCTGTTCTTTAAAATTTAAAAATAACCTTGATCTTAAGAGCAAAAAATCCTAGTACTAGAACTTTCAGAGGGAAAGCAAGTGCTAAGCATAAGACTTTTTTGATTGGATATAATAGGGCTCTAGAAATTACTCTCCACATCTGAAAAAAAAGGAACAGTCTGTGATTCACCGAGGGCAAAACAAGAATGGTAGAGAAAGAAGGAGACCTCAAGAATTTGTGATTCTGTCACAAGTTTGAAAACTTAAAAACTTGCTTTTTTGAAAGCAACAAGCTTTCACTTTCTTCTGAGTAGACTTCCCGATGTTTTCAACACCTATACTTAAATTTTTCCTCATTACTTCACTGTAACAGGCTCTCTAATGAAATGTGCAGCACTGTGATTGCCCAGCTGTATCTTATCCATACACAGCTCAAAGGTGAAGCCAGAGGACCAACTTCAAAACCCTGCTGGGGTGCTGCTGTACTTAAATGCCCATGCAATGAGTCCACACAGGGCTCAGCTGTTCTCTACCTCATCCGTGTCCTGCTGGAGGGGCTCAAGTTTTTTACAAAGCACCTTTCTTGGAGCTGCCTGTCCCCTCCATTCTCCAAACAGCTGATACTGGTCTGGCTGTGGAAGAAATAGATGTGAGAGGAGAAGCAGTAAGAAAGGTTGGTTATTCCTTGATTAGTGCTTCCATTTTGCTCTAATGTGCAAACACCTGAAAAGAAAGGAGGGGGAAAAAAAAGAAAAAAGAAAAAGAAAAAAATATTTAGGGATTTTTATTTTACACACCTAAGTAGATAATAATGAATGCTGACTTTTTTTTTTTTTTAAGGTCTAATATCTGTCCTCAAAAGGGTAAGAATAGCTGGGTGAAAGTCTGGGTTATAGGAGAGTTAGAAGACTGAATTACCACCCCTTTTAGTCTCAGAAAGAAGAATAATAAAACATTTAAAGCCTATGAATGTAATTTATTTGTGACTTGCCTACAACTATTGTGCTCACTGATTTCACTTAATCTATGCTGGTGGAATACGTCAGCTTGGCAGAAGTGCTGCTACATTACAGTGCACTGCCTCCATTAAAACACTGTGCAGCAGCTAAACTGGGGCAACCCTATGTTTATCAAGTCCTCGGCTGGCCCTGATGACTCAGGAGAGGTCAGCCCTGGCAGAGGGGAAGCGTAGACAGGCTGCCCTCCGCTGCACACCTGGAAACTTGCATTCATCAAAAAGAAGCCCCAGAGAGTCTCCCTGTCAGAGGACCAACTCTTACCCTCCCTGGGGTGTTGTCCCCCTGGGAACACCATCTCTTTGCTCTGGAGGGAGCAGTCACAGAACCCTAAGCAGAACAACTCTGATTGCCCTTCAGTTGTGTTATGTGTGAACATAACTTCTTGGTTGCAAATTAAGGGTCAGATGAGTGAAAAGACAAAAATTAGCAGCCATTGAGATAAGACTCGTTAGCGTTCAAACACACTCACTACCTCTGCCACAATTCACTTGATGGGTAGCAGAGAGTCATGACTGAAATCTAGCTCAGCAGCAGCAAGGCAAATATTTGCCATCTCTCCAGGTAGATCCCACCTGATGTCCGAGCTGGCGCCAGCCTGACTCCTGTCTGTTAGCTGATGAGACATCATAAAACCTCAGAAGCAACAGTTGCCTCGCATACAAACAGGTACTTATTAACATCTTATAGGGTCCGAAACAGCATAACGTCCTGTATTCTTTTTGAAGTACACACAGGCACAGAGGGCTTTAGTTATAATTATCATTATTGCTGATAGTCCGGAGCATTAGGGCACCTAACACCAGCTGATTGCTCCCCACCTGGGAACCTCTGCTGGAAGCACAAGAACATTGACTCACCCTTCCTCTTCTTATGGGACTTTGCTCTTCCTTCTCCTGAGTATTTGGAGTCCACATCATCATTACAAGGTTTTACTTCCCCCCCCCTTTTTTTTTTCCTCTTTCCAAAAGGAGTATTTTCTTTCTTGCATGGGGTCTTGTGGCATACTTGTCAGGCTCTGTTACTCTGAATGGTCAGACAGAAATTTCACCAGGACAGTTGCAGCTCCCAACTCTCTCCTGAAATTTTTGGGAAGTAAAGATATATTTATTTCAATCAAATAGCCCAGGACCTTTCTCTTGGACTTGCCTCATTCATAAAACAGGTATTACTTCCCCTCTCCTATGCCATATCAAAACACAGTAGTGAAACCCAGGTCTGCTGCACACTGGAGCTCTCCTGTGCAGCAGAGCAGAGCTGTGAAAGGTCCCGGTCCTGAAAGACACCCTTAGGATATTCCACAGAATAAATAAGCATGATTTCCCACTAAAACTCCAGGCATTTCCTGCTATTAAGCTGTTCATTGGTTAACATAACAGTGTCAAGAGATCGATTTTAAAATATTTGGCACCTAGAGTCACAATTAAGTTCAAAAAGATGTTGCCCAGATTGTCAGAGGCACATAACGCTTGCAGCTTGCGCTCTCTTGGCACCAAGTGCTTGCTCAAGTGCCTAAATTACATCCATAGCAAATATCACCCAAGTTAGAAAAGGTTGTTCTTTACTGTAAATGTTGGATTAATATCTGTGGTAAAGAGCTTTACATCTAACTGAAAAACGCAGCTTTTTTTCTCTAAACTGAGCAACAGCTGACTTCTCTGTCCCTCCCTCTTTTTCATCCAGGCACCTAATTGTCTTGGGAGAAATGACCTGTTTATCAAGTTAAACAAAACAGCTGCTCTCCAGACCAGACCAATAAAACAGGATTTACATGAGGAGCTATGGGCTATTGATTTAAGCTGTTTGTTCCCTTTTAGAAGAGTATCATTTTTATCAGGCTTTTCCCCCTGTTGAAAAGACTATTAATTACACTGTCCTAAATTAGGAACTACATTGTTTAATATGGTTATTAAAAAGGAGGTTTATAGATCATGTGGTCACAAGGGTTCACTTGGGTCTCATAGTAATTAATAGAAACGGATGGATAGCAGCCATTCGTGACGTGCTTTTGTTTGACCTTTTCGCCCTACATGTTGGACCACTTTGTGACTGTTTTATGTAACCTCTTCAAAAACTGACCTTCATTGCCCTCTGCTGGCTACATCTTTTACTCATTGCACAGCATAACCGTGCACAAAGCAGGATGTTAGCTGAACAAGTTATGGGACACCCTAAGAAAGTAGGTAGAGGTAGGAGCTGTCTCAAAGATTGTCAGCAGCAAAGCTGCACTCTACCTTAGACGTCTACTGCATCCATGTTAATGAGCTTAATGCATAGTTACCTATAGGCACACTGAAGCAACTACACTGCCACTTAGGGCAGCAACATCAGCTGAAGAACAGTCAGAGTGAATATTCCTATAACAAAAACATGGGTTGTTTTTTTTTAAAGTTATATTAGTTCAAACTTGTACATTAGAGACTGCTCTGATAATCCAGCACAAAAGGCAGTCATTGTACTTTACCAACATACTTTAAAAGCCATATTTAATGCCCGCATTTAAAACAATTTTATTTCAGGATCAGTATGAAAAATAGTCAATTTCTGCAATATCATAACATGTCTATTGGTGCTTCATGGGAACTGTTCAGGAAGCACTGCAGAATGATAGCCTTACTGAGGTTACTGATACATAATTTGACTCAAGTCAAGAGCAAATGGTATTCTTTTGTAACGTGGTGATTTTTGTGAAATGTGGTTATGAGCACAAACCAGCCTCTTACAGATGCATTTCCATGAAACCAGGGAATTTTATAGTTGATTGGTTGGTTGTCAAGGGCAGCTGAGGGACCAGAGCTGAAGTAAGCACTGAAGTAGAGCTCATCTTTCCACCTTAGCACTAAAGAACATACATAGCAGGTTAAGTGCACTGGAGAAGTAAAGACATTTGCATTGCTGTTGCCTTTACTTACACCTGTTTCTCGAGTAAGTACAAAGTTGTTGTACCTCCTTTCATGAGCAGCTAATTCACTAAACACTGAAAAAATTCTCATTTCATACAATCTCCATGTGCTTGGCAGGTGGGGCTACACATTCTGTAGGAAGCTGGCTCTGAAAGAGTGATGAAAATCCCCTTTCTCAGCTCAAGACTCTCTGGCTCTTTTACTTTTTCAGCCTTATCTTTTTCTTTGAAATAGTTCTCAGACAATGTTTTTGCCAAATATAAGTTGGCATATTTGGCAGAGCACTATGTAAGCACCTTTTCACCAAGGAGGAGGATTATATTACAGAAGTTGAACCCTACAGTTACTTTATGTAGGAATAAGATTTAAAATGAGGAAAAGAGAACATTCTGGGAACATTGAGTTTTCAGCAATTAGATCAAAATAAAATTACAGTGTAGTGGATCTAGTAAACTGGAGTGGAGCTGTCTTTGAGGAAGAAAGAATTAGCTTAAATTAATATATATATATACATATAAAATGCTATAAAAAGGAGACAGAAAAGAAAGTGAAATGAATCATGGTCTTGGAATGGAGAAGTGGGTATTTCTCTTGTTCTACCTCAGTTCCCCTTCAAAATCAGCAATGATAATGTCCTGTGGTTTTCTTTGAAATGGTTTTAAGACACACAGGACTACATCCATTTTCCCACAGTTCATCAGTGAACTTTACCAATGCTGTCAATAACTTTCAAGCTTGTTAGTGGAACCTTTTAAAACTGCTAGGTCTGCTTGGTAAGATAGGTTTTTCACATAAGATCTCTGACTTCCCTGTGCGCAAGAAAGTAAGGAAAGTCCCCTCTGTGTCGCTGTCATTTAACACTGGATACACCATTTCCTTTAAAAGAAAGAGGGGGAGATTTCAATTCTATTAAAATCACCTTCCACTAAAAAGTTTATACAGTCCCCTAGTTCCTATCCCTTATTCATCATCATTGAGACTTATACCATTTGCAGTTAGTGGATAATATGCCATAAGAAGAAAGGTAGGCTTTTTGTTGAAGCAGATGAGACTTGACTGACAGCCTAGAAAGAAGACAGACAGCCTGCAAAGACCTTCCAGGCTTCCCAAAGTGCAATATGCCTCTAGTCAGTGTTCTACACAATCAAGGTACAGCAGTTCAAACTGATTCCCTCTGGTCTCCATTTGGCTGTTAAACCCACACATCTTGAAGTAGAAAACAGCTGTGCTAAGTCCTATGAGCTGCATGTACCTAGTAATGTGAGGTATTCTTTGCTCTACCTCACAGACTCCGTATGGCAACTTGCAAGTTTATCTGAGTGAGGGTGAGTCAAAAGCGAACAGTACAGTGTGGGTAGAGGAAGTCTCCTCAAACTGAGGTAAAACTGAAAGTGGCTACAGTCAAATTCTTCAGTATCACGATGGTTTCCCACCTGTGACTCATCTGTCTGTCTTGCCATGACCATGTATCTGCTTTACAGAACCCAGAAGGGAATGCTTCCTGCCACACACCTCCTGGGCTTGGAAACAAACACATAGCATGACCTAACGCTTCACACCCAGTACAAATTAACCTTTAGAAATTACATCATTAAAATTCTGTTCTCTTGGGGGTTGTTATGAAAGGCGTATATTACACAGCTAAGCAGCTGTCCCGTTATCTGACATTTTGTCTTTACATAGTCAGGATTTTGGATACTGACTGGAGTTAAATGCCAAAATAAAGTAAGATATATCTTGAAGAGTTAAAAGTAAAGCATTCACACTCCCAGGAGATAAGACAGAGACACTATTAATCCTTCACTGCCATTAGAAATGAACATTAGAGTATCTGTCCTGTTCAAGAAAACCGACAGAAATGGGAAATGTAATTTATGAATAATTATCCTTTTTTTCTGGGCTCTACTGACTTTACCAAGCCATCCGTATAAATGGCCCCACCCTCATCAGACCAAAGGCAGAAGAAAATTTGTTCTTGACAAGATGACTTAATGTCAGGAGGGGTTCTCAGCAGGATCCTATGGAATTGATTAAAAAGAAGACTAACTTCTTTTTAAAATGTTATGAAATCAGATTTTTCTAATGGTATCCCATGGCTTTTTCCCATTCTCCTTTAGTCTGGAATGGAAAATGTTCAAAGGATTGTGCCATGAAAATGCTTCCTACAGAATAATGAAAATTTCTGCTTCCCTCTTGAAAGCAACATGAGCTTGCTATACATTGAAACAACAGACAACAAATGAAGTTTCCATGCAAGTTCTGGGAAAGGGAAATGTAAGCTCATACTTATCTCTTCCTTGTCCCCTTTGATGTCATTCTTATATTCATCAAAGAAATGCAGAAACAAATTCAGTGGAGGATAATGAGTCTGAGGAAAAGTTTCAGAAAATTCTGGCTTCTCTTTTAACAAACACCAAATCAGCAACACATCATTAGCTCATAAGAGATCCTATCCAAAATCAGTTAAATCAGTGGGAAAGCTCCCAGTTGGCTTCAGCAGGCTCTGAATCCACAAAAGCTCAATTACAGATGCTTAAAATATTTTTCAGTTAAACTATTTTTTAAATGAAAAATAGCTTTTTAACTGTGAAATTCTCTTGGGACCACTTGCTTTCATTTATGTACTTCTCATTCTTTGGTGGAGCTGGCTGAGAACAAAAAAAAGAAAGTGTTTTTCATCTCACCCATCACCCAAAATTTTTAACCCTTCTTTTACTGGAAAACAAATATGAGAAACATCATGAAGCAAAGAAGGGTTCAAGAAGGCAACACAGTAGTTAAATCAGAGAGCTGGCCTACCTGGAAAGCTGGATACTTGCTACAAGTAAGGGACAAATGATACCAGAGAGTGGACAGCTTAGCCAGTTATCTTACTTTCATTGGTTGTCCCAGTAAGTAACTGCTTTCTCATGTGTTGCTTTTTTGACGGTGCATACAAATTGATTAAAAATATGCAGAAATTATACTGCATGGAGTCTAAGAAAACTTTCAGAATTTGGCAGAATAGATAGGTTTCAAACAAATTGCATTTAAACAGAAAAAAAAAAAACAAAAACCAAAACATCAGTTTCTTGGTTAGCTGCAGATATATTGGGAATATATATGGTCACCCATGACAGCCTGCAGAATTATCCTTCATGATTCTTTCCACAGCTATTCATTTAGTTTTCTGCAAAACATTAAAATACTCACAGCACATCTCCACCTTGCACTGTAATACCTGAAAGATCACCTTATTGAGCTTCTGTGTAATTCCCCTTCAATGGAAAGCACCATACATGTGAGACTCTTCTGCTCTCAACAAGGGAAACATGCCTACAGCAACATTAAACTTCTGGTTTCCTGAAGGTGTCCAGGCAGGTACAGGAGCTACAATTATCTGTGTGCACTTAAACATTTTCTTATTTAAAAGGAGAAGTTTATCAGTTGGGTGGTTGTATTTGGTGCAGGTGTGGGCCTTGTGAGAAGCTGAGAGGGACATGACTGGTTCCAGCCAGCTCCATCAGACCCAGCACAGGACACAGCTGAGCCCATCAGTCAAGCTGGTGGTGCCTCTGGGAAAACATATTTAAGAAAGGGCAAAGATGCCAGTTAAATAGGGGAGTAAATGAAAGAGTAAGGAGAAATGCAGTGGGTACTAATGTAGGAGAAGGAGGAAGAGCTTTACTTGCTGGAGCAGATATCCAGCAGATACTGCAGCCCATAGAGGATCCTATTCCAGTATTAGTGGATATTTTCTGGAGGAACAGCAGCCTATGGAGAAGCCCTTCAGGAGCTGGTTTATTTGAAGGACTACAGCTTATGGAAAAGACCAATGCTGGAGTGAAGTGAAAATTGTGGGGAGGGAGGAGCAGCAGAGAAGAACTGTTATGGACTGATCACAACCTCCTATTGTTTGTCTTCCTTGCCCTGCTTAGAGAGGAGAATTGGGACTGAAGGAGTGAAGTTGAGTGTGGAGGGAAAAAAATAGGTAAGTAGGGGGGAAATGTTGCTTTAATTACCGGCTTTGTTCTTTCTTTTCACTAGTTAAATATGTTTTAACTGACAATAAATTAAATTAATTTTCCTCAAGTCTGGTTTGCCCAAGATTGTAACTGGAAGTGACATCCTTGTCTTTATCTCAACAAACAAGCTTTTTAATCCTATTTTCTTCTTCTATACTGTTGAGGAGGGGAAGTGAGTGACTAGCTGTGGTGGGGTGTCTGGCTGCTGGCTATGGTCAACCTACCATAGTTGTATACTTTTCTGTTGCTACTGGCTATCAGTTGCATTGCTCTCCTTACTGTCTCAACACTCCAGCTAAAACATAATTTCTTTACACAAGATGTTTCAAACATACAGATCTCATCTTAATCTCTGCCATTCCCTAAAGGTTAATGAATTTGTAAGCTAAAACAGTAAGAAGCCATCTAAATAAATACAATAATGACATCAGTGCTCCCTTCTTTCTTTTCAACTCGTACAAAGTGTTGCATGTATTTCATGCTATCCTGCCATCCCCTAAAGAACAGGCTCTTGCCTTGTGTTTAACATTACTAAAATCTAGAGTAATCATGTCTCTTCTTTTAAACCCTCCAAATGTTTTAATTAGAAAAATCTTTGAGTCTTGAAGAAATTTACTACATGTCAGCACAAGAATTGATGTTTCTTGAGTCTATAACACTTCCTCTGTTAACTTATAGTTGTAATTTACTGCATCTAAGCATCCTATTTGTTTTGCTAACTACTGATGCACATTGGCCAAGCACATTTGCTGAGATCTCTGCTTAGTAACAGTGCTCCTGAACAGAGATGGGATTTGGGAAGCTCTGGTGATTTGCAGTATCTAAAGACATTATACCCACAGAAATCAGGACAGGCAGATTCTTAACTTTCCTACCACACTCAAAATGTTGCTCTTTTGATTTGCAGTATTTATAAAGCAATTTAGTAGAGTAGGTCTCACTGCAAGAACTATGAGCACAAGTTAAAGCCTCACTCTTTGACCACAGTCAACAAAGTTAGAAATGGTTTCCTGGCTATCAGGTTGGAAGGTCGGAAGTGATTGTACTTAATGGTAACTGCACCACTCCCTTATCAGCTATGGCCTGCCTAAATAGTCCGTTCCTACTGTTAGCTCATAGGATTATATAGATACAAGGTGCAGGCAAAAGCTCAAATACTTATAGCACAAAATAAATTTTACTTTGATTTGTATCTTTCTACCCAGTGTTGTTATATGTCATACACAAATTACACATTTACATTCATTCTTTTAATATCAAGTTGTCAGGACAATTATCTGGTTAAGTCCTATCTATTGCATTCTTTATCCTTTCCATCTCTCATTCTTTCCATTTTTTTTTATTTTTATTTTTTTTTTCACTCTTGTAACAATCCTTTGTTTCATGTTTTGGGGAAATAATGCTCCATCCAAACTGACATGGACTTATGGGCTGGTACAAAGTCTTTGTCACTTCGCTGGGTAGAGTTCTGAGCTCAGGACATAGATCTTGAGCTTTAATAGGTGTTATGGGTAACATCCCTGTGTACACTAGAATTTTCCCCATTTATCCAACATTGTAGCATTATGTTTCCTCAATACTGTCACGTGGCTTGAAAAAGATGCAAAATGCATTATATTTTCTGTGCATATGTGAAGAAATATGTTTGGTTTACATCTGCAGGACCTCTATGGGTTTTTTCTCTGAACATATGCAGAGGTCCCTGACCACATCTGAAAACATTTCCTGTTGTCCTTTCATGTTTCCTATAAAAATCCAGTATGCTACCATAAATGTCAAGAATGAGGTCAGATAGTTTCAATGACTTGTTTCAAGAAGATACCTTTTCAGTTACAACTTCTTACTTAAGGGGCAGCTGCTCGGGTCACATCACATGTCAAGAGGCAGATTTCATGATTATAGAAATTTTCTGTATGTGTAAGTCTCAGAAGACAAAGAAGACCAGGCTGTCTACATAAGAGTATTTCATAGTAAGAACTACTTCAGGTACATAGTCTACCACTGAATGGATGTAAATCTGCAGAGGAATATGCCTACAGGACATTAAACTGGACAATTTAATTTCATTTGATGTGCATCCCTGTGGCCAGAGCTGAACAAGATCTACAGTTATATCATTCCAGTGTTCCCAGCAAAGACAGGTGAGTATTAATAGATGTGGTTTCATCATGTCCAAAGGCAGCACCTTCTAAAGACAGTGGAAAAGCTTTCAAAGACAATGAAAAATTTGGATGAGGTTGTTGTTTTCTGTGGTTTAGCCAAGAACTTAAAGAACATGTAAGTTGGAGGACTTGTAGATGGTCATGTACAAAATACTAACACATTTTTTTGTTACTTTAACAGTTTCTTCACTAAGTTTCAATCTAAATATCTCATTCTTGGGGTGAGAAGGGTCTGGAAGACATGCATCCCATTAGAAACTTGAACAAACAACATGGAAGGGCTAGGGAATCTTTCTGTGGTACACCATATAAACCAAATCTGGCAGGTAGGCATGGATTTGTATTATTTAACCTGTGATAGTTCATTAATTTAAATGCCTCCTGCAATACTCAGATAATTCAGTTCAGATGCGTTGCTTGCTGGTGAGGTAGTTACAAATGAAGGAACGCTCCTTTCCCTGTTTATAGCCTCTAACACAACTGAGGAAGTACATGAATAAAATACTCTTCTGCTTACTCAGAAGAATAATCTCCATAGCCCCATCATGGACTTTACCTTAGATGAATAATTCCACAAGCAGAACTCTGCATGTCTAACTCCAAAAGCCCTTTCCCACCTTTTCTTAACATAAGGTGTTTCCATGAAGCTGAAATCTGTACCACCGGAGCAGGCACAGACTTCTTTATATCACAGACCTAAACTTGCTCATTCTTGCATGCAATGACCTAAACCAGTAATGCTACTAGGGATCTCCTCCAACCGTGAAAGGTTGTGGGAGAACTGCCAATAACTAATAACTTTAAGAAATCAATTAAAACTTTAAACTCTTTTATTAAAAATCAAAATGGTCCTTCCCTCTTTGTAATACAAAATTTAAAAAAAAAAAAATATTCAAAAAATATTGCTTTCACGTCACAATACTGCTGAAGTTCTAAAAAGGATGTTCTGTCTAGACATTTTTAGACATATCTATACTTTATTCCTCTCTAAAAAGGACAGGTCCTGTTGTGGTAAAATGTAGTTTGGTTGCTACAGGTAGTGGTTTGTAAGACTTTCTCGTACATCCTGTTCTCTGAACCAAAGAAGTCTGAAGCAATGTTATTTATAAAAAGCTTCCAACAAGTTAATTTTCTGTCATAAGCAGTGTACTTCTAGATGGAAAAAAGCACAACTGACCACACATGGAACTTGCAGGTTACACTGTTTTCCAAAGATTTCTTAAAAATACTTTGGTAATTGATCTCTATCTTACATTGAAAGAGATTGTATTTCTAATTGTCTATTTCTAATTTCTATTGTAATACTAATTTTCATTCACATTGTATTCTAGAAGCTCATCTTCTGCATTTCATATTTAGGTAATTGTTTTCATCACAGTTATTTGCAATAATTTGAGATGAAGTTTTCAAACTCTGAGGAGCAAAATAAAATAATTAAACATTTTACATTAAAAAAAAATATGATACTGTTCATCCGTTAAAATAAACAATAATAATGAAAATATTATTACTGATTTTTTCCAACTTTCCACAAGTCATCTCTTTTCCCAACTTGAAACTGAACTATGAGAAAATGTGCTTAAATGGGCTTTACATCTCTGCCAGAGCTGTTCAGTGAAAGTTTGATAGACATAACACTTTGAGCATGAAATAACTAGAACTGATAGATAGTATCATTACAGCACATGTATTATGAATGTATCATAATGGATTTCCCAGGGACACAAATGTACCAAAAATACTGTTACACAATAACCTACAAATGCGTATTTCCAAAATTTATGAAAATTATAGTTCATAAACAGTGGGAAATGCAGCTTCTGAGACTCATCATAAGTATGACCAACAAGTATTGCCACGGCCACAGAAAGTATAGCTCAGGCAAATATAGGGGAAATTATTCAAGCCAATATTACACAACAGAAAATATACCCAGGAAAATCAATAGCAATTACTATAAATATTATACATATAAAGACTATGATTAGTGGTTAAGAAGTGACATAAAAATTGACAGATTTAATTAACACTTTGGAAAGCAAAATATCAAAGTTAAAGCCAGATATCAAGGTGTTTTCCAGATGTCAGGCATTAGAAGCATGTGAAGCAAATGGTTAATCTGCTATAATATGCAATAAATTACGCAAGTGAATAAAACAACGGTTTACAAGAAATCTTTTTTTTCTTCTTTTTTTTTTTTTTTTTAATTCATAGAAGTTGGTCATAAGTAACCTACCTTACAACTTCACTTTTACTATAGAAAAGATGAAGCATTATCAAGATGTTCAAGCACTATCAAGATGTTCATAGAGGAGATGCAGGAATACATGAATTTTGAGAGAGACTTTCTCAATCATTTCTTCACTAATAATAATGTAAATTATTTTTAAGTAATGATGACAATCAAAGGAGGTACATACATTTCTTCAGTGGTGATTATCACAGAAGCAGTCCACGTGCCTATGTTCACAATTACAAAAGAGATTTTTAAATTTTTTCATCTTACACAGGGTTATGTAACAATACTTTAGGATTCAGAATAAAAGAAAATACTCTCTCTCCTAGCCCTGCCCAAAGTGAAAGGAAATGCAAAGCCTGATCTTTGCCTGTTGTGCAATTGACTGCACTGCCTGTGCTTTCCTCAACCCACCAGCTTGTTCTGCAGTGGGTTATACCTACAGTGCTCATGTGATGTAGAATAGAAGGGCAAATACTGCATGTAATTCACCAGTCACCAACTTAAGGCCGCCTCCACATCACAGTTGACTTCACTGGTGTAGGATGAAACTCATAGTGAAAGAAACAGGACATGGCTAGAGACTAGGGAACACTAGCCCTGTGCTGTGTTTTGGTCTTGTGGTATTACAGGCACCTGAGAATTAGGAGTGTTAAGCACAAAATAATGTGACAGCTAGGAGAGCATAAAAAAAGCTTTGAACCTTTTTGCATTGCAGGCTTCTTTTGTGTGCATTTTGGATAGACCCAGAGAGCTGGCTCGGAGAACCTGAGTTTGATTAACCTAGACCATAATTTTTAGAATTAATTACTGCACTTTGAGAAGAAATAGAACAGTTCTATTATTTCAACTCCACATTTAAATACTATAAGTTTGCTTTCTGCATTATTTAGGAGTGTCTGTGCCAATTACAGCTGACCGGCAGAGTACTCTTATCACCTCTGGGATAAGTTCTGATAGATATTTTTTCCAAATCTCATTTTATGTATGCTTCTATGAATACCAGACACATATGAATGTATCAAAAGTAGTTTTAAGAGTTGCTTACAGATTGTGCCTTGGTCAAAAAAAAAAACAAACTGTTTGGTTCTTCTCATACCCATGAGCTTTTCCTTTCTTTAGGGCATGGTTGTGAAAACAGAATGTTTATGGATGTAAAGTTGCAGGCTTGAGCTTTAAACCTTTAATTGTGAACTGCTAAATCAAACCAAGAGTTTGCCTGTAGGTCCCTGCCTGGTTTTAACTGAATAGTCTTATGCTGTGGTTGTCCTATTATAACCATTTCTGCTTTTCCACTCAAGCATTTCTGCTGGTTGTTTGAGTGGGGTGAGGAACTAGATGTGCTTTGTTGTAAGCCTAATTTAATGTGATTATATTTCTAGGATGTCATGAAATTCAAAAAGAAAAAAATTGCAAAGTCCTGAACCTGGAATGAGCTAACCCACTGCAGTGGTGTAGTCTGGAGACTGACCATCTTTAATAGCAGCTCTGCTGAAAAGAATTGGGGTCTTGCTTGACACTATGCTCAACGTGAGCTGGCAGTGTGTTCTGGCATCAAAAAAGGTCAACAGCATCCTGGACTGAAATAGTAAGAGTCCTGCTACTGGTTATTCCCCTTTACTTGGCACATATTAGACAGCGTATGTAAACCTGCATCCAGTTTTTTATCCCCAAACACATGAAAGATGAAGATAGACCTTAACAAGTGTAATAGCAAGACACCACCAAGATAGTCAGGAGCTGAAGCAACTGTCCTATAAGGAAAAGATGGAGGATTTGTGCTTGGGCAGCCTGCAGAAGAGATGTTTTAGGGAGGACCTAACAGAAGCCTGCCTGTGCCTGCTGTGAGATTAGAATAACGGGCCAAGCTTTTCACTGAGTGCATAATGGTTGTAAACTGGATCAGGGAAGGTTCCAACTGGACTCAAGGGGAAAAAAAAAATTCTCTGAAGATAATTAAGCATTTCATTAGGTTATCAAGAGAAGTCATGGAATCCCTTTCCTGACACGTTTGCAAGACCCAACTGGACAAAACCCTAAGCAATGTGGTCTGAATTCAACGTCAAATCTGCTCTGAACAGGAGATTGGACCACAGCCCTTTCATGGACATTTCCAAGTTGAAAGTTTCTAAATTAAAACACCACCAACAAATTTGGAGTAAGTTAGAAAACAGGAAATAGATATCTCTTAAAATAATTGAAGAAAACATTGATTTTTCCATTTTTAAAAGCATGTTTTGGAAGAAGTCAAAATAGCATGACCTGAGAGCCAAGAGAGTTTTATGAAGATGAGAGGTTGATAAATAAACAGGCAAGAAATTACTAGGTTTTAGAGCATCACCCTGTTACCCAAATTCTATCTCATCACCATAGCTAATCTGGGCCTCATGATGCCCCTCTGAAGTGTCCTACTGAAATGTCTTGTGTAGTACTATTCTTGTTCCTGTCATGACCCACCTTTTACCTATGCTTGCTTTCAAGTTTGGGGGACATCGTCAATGTAAGAGACCTGCACACAGTACGGGGGGTCAGCTTTCTGTCCATGAGGATAGGTTAGTTTTGGCAGTTGATTCCTCCAAAGGCTTCTCCATTGTGCCCTCCCTCTGTTGTCCCCAAATGAAACATATGGGGTAGGTTTTATCTGAACACAACTTTACTACACGTGTCCACAGTACATATCTGAGCTAGTCAATGTACCTTCCATGAACGTGTCTCATGATCAGTGGAAACAGGAAATTTAGAGATCTCCACTAACTTAATTTAGACTTCTAAATTAGAACAAGACTAATCACCGTGCAGGTGTCTGCATTTGCCAGAGGGAAAATCCCTATGGTATTTGCATTGTGCTCATATGGGAACTGGGTCTTTCATCTCAGAAAGAATACAAAAGCATGGTAAATTGTGCTATGGCATCCATATAGCACTCTCGTGCACCTTATGGCTACTAGCAAGCTAAACCTAAATTAAATCAATGTGAAAGAGGAGGTGAAAGTATTCATAAGCATTCCCCCATACAGTCCCCTTCCTACTGAGGAGACGCTGTGTCAGTTACCTCTTCAGTAACACTACACTGTGGATCTGGTTCAGCATTCAGTCTGGTTCATGCTCTTATGACAAACAACAGATGGCCTTTTCAGCAAGTTTCCACTGTTCTTTGCTATGTCATTTGTGTTGGATTTTCCTGCCATAATTAAATATC
Source organism: Actenoides lindsayi (assembly GCA_025331215.1). Classification (NCBI taxonomy): domain Eukaryota; kingdom Metazoa; phylum Chordata; class Aves; order Coraciiformes; family Alcedinidae; genus Actenoides; species Actenoides lindsayi. The sequence goes on from WTSP01010828.1 coordinate 49,217, forward strand.
ATAATTAAATATGTTCTTTCCTTTTTTAAAATTAATTTATTGAATTTGTCTTTCCTGCAATATGGGCAAATTAACTCAGCCATTGGCACATTTTCTTTTTCATTCCAACCTCGTCACTGAATTCTTACAAGTAGTGGTGAAAAAAATAGGTAATTTCCTTCTGACTTCACCCCTCAAGGAATGTCACAAAGCATTGTGTAACTTGTATGCACCTTTCAAATGACAAACTATGAAAAATTTTATCAGTTTAAAAGTAAAAATGTCCCTCTATATTCCTTCAGTGGTCCACACTGTAAACTTTTCCTGAAAATGTTTCTCTCTTCATGTTTCTACTGTTTTACAGAGTGTCAATTCTGGCTTTGGGCCAGAATTAGAATTGTTCTTACACCTTATCTGAAATAACTATGGTTAAAATAAGATTTTTCATCACATGGTTAGGAAAACCATAACAGAAAAGGAATTTTTGAACTTTTTTTTTTATTAGGAAACTTTCTGGCTAAATTTATATGCTGTCAAAATATGGGACTATATTTCAGAAGACATAATGAAGAAGTTAAGAAGATATTTCCAAAAGAAAAAGATCACTGTAGGTGACAGCATGTCTCCATTAAGTAGGAAGTTGCATTTTATTGCAGTGAGATCCAGACTTTGCTCTTTTTTCTTGACATGAAAAAAAAGTACGGAATATAGTCCCAAAATCTTGGGTGAAGTTGATATCTAATTTTTTTTTTTTTTTCTTTCTGTTTAGGCAACAGTCATTGCAGCATATGGAGGAATCTACAAGCCAAGGCATCTCACTTGACAGAAGAGGCCAATCTCCTTAGTACCTGCCTTCAGTCAACTAAGAAGGAGTCTCCCAAGAGGGTGACTGAGAATAGGAGTCCAGCTTAGTCTAGCTTAGCTCTCATAAAGTTAAGAAATATGAATACCAATTCACAACCTTTAATCTTAATGCATTGGTCTCTCTGTGGATTGTCTCCAATTTGCAATGGTGTAAACTGAAAGAGATAATTCATTAATACCTTCTTCAACATGGAAATGCACCATGGCAGAAGCTGAGCAGAATTCTGGGGCAGTTACAACCCACACCTCACCACAAACCACATTTCCTGAAACACTGCACCAAATTCTTCCAGCCAAATACTAGTTGCGATGCTTTACATGTACATGCAACAATAACATGTTTCTTATTTAAGAAAGGGGAAAAGACAAAGTCAGTGGAATCTCTTACAACATTTTTTGGGCAACATCACCATCATAGATAACAAAGAACTGCCAGGTTATACCCATCTATTAAGAAACCTCACTAATTCAAAGAAAAGGTCATCCTTCATTCTGAGAAAGCATTTCTGGGAATGTGCCACAGTTGGAAGCTATTACGCAGACCTTGGAAATGATTGTCAGCAGAATATCAGTTAAACAGGTACATGGTGATGGTTAGGGTTCATAGACCCATTGAGGCTAGCTTCAGTATCAGTAACACAGATTTTAGTGTTTCAAATATCTAGATCTTTGGGCTTGAAATCTGTTAAGATTTTTTTGAGATCTAACATCACCTATTTTGATGTACATGTTAAGGAAAAGCACAGGTATAATGAGATCTTCCAAAGATGTGACTGGAAAGATATCTAAAGGGATTAACATCAGATGATGGGGAGCCAATCTCCTAAAGTCTCTTTATCTGGTGCCTCACATCTGGGTCCCATCTGGCTTCTCCAGATGGTGATTTAGAGTAGACTTAACCTGTATGTTTGCAGTCATCTCTGTTCATCTCCATTGTCTAAAGTAGTGGCTTTAGGGAGACTAACTGCTTTAGGCGAGGTATAGATTGAATGAATACTCCTGTTTTCTTCACTGGAGAGACCAGCTTATCCACATCTTGTAAAGATTGTTAAAGGTGGGAAAGGCATTCACATAAAAAATCATTTTCATAGAAACTAATGGCAGACACTTCTGCTCAAAGTTGAAGGCTTATCAGTTGAAAAGATCTTGGAAGATAAAGACATGAGTGTAATCATGGTCAGCCATAGAATGGATCATACTATGATTGATCATTGCTAGTTAATATTAAAAAAAAAAAAAAAAAAAAAAAAGTGGCACTTCTGGGGAGGTTATCAGGCAATGTTTTTCCAAAGACAAAGTAGTGGGACAGGCCCACATAGGACCATACCTGTAATACAGTGGTACATTTTTGTTCAGGAATGCTGAACTTCTGCTAGAATAGATGCAGAAAAGGGCAACTAGACGTGGTAAATGAAGACGTTTCCTTGCAATGGGAAACTCAAAATTCCTCCTTTGTTCAGTCCAGAAGAAGAAAGACCAAGCTGAGATATGATTTCCCTGAAGAAATACTTGTGAGAGAGAGAGAGAGAAGAATCATTTAGGGCAATGCTGGCAAAAGAACACTTGATCAGAAGTTGCCAAGTATAAGTTTAGGCTAGTTAAATCAGAGTTTCTCTCAAAGGAATGAGTTTCAAAGGCAGGCTTGAGAAATAAGAATGGGCAAAATTCCTAAGTAACTTTAATGCATATATAAGCAGGATATTCTGGTGTGGCTGCCTCCAGGAGTGAAGGACAGCACTTAATGACTCAGTCCTATGTTCCTGTCTGTGACCTATTAATCTTCGGCTTTAAAAAAAGCAACAGCAAGAAAATACTGTAACTAGAAGCTAATCTGAAGCTAAAGATTTTTTCTCCATCAACAATGTGGGCTATAAAGGTAACAACAAAATAGCTAAAGGACATGCTTGGTCAGGCTAAAACTATATTCCAACACCAACAGCAAACTGTTGCTCAGTGGAAGCCAGGCCATGATATTTGACAGTTTTTAGTGGCCATAAAGGTAAAGAAAAGCAACACCTGGGATACCTGTCAACATTTCAAGATAATCCCATGTACTTTTATATGTTCCCTGTCTCCACCTCTGCCACTCTACTAAAAACAAATTGCTTTCAATCAGGTAATGACTTTGTCCTGCTTCTCAGATGTGAATTCTCACAACAGGAGACCACAGAAAGACATAAATTTTTGTTCTTTTATTTATTTATTTTTTTTTAGCTTATAATTTAAGTTTTCTGAATATACTAAATATTCATATATATTATGGAGGATAATTATGTGAAAGCAGCTTTCTCTTTTAGGAATATGGAAGTTTGTTGTCACTTATCTTTTTCAGACTGAAGGAAAAGTGTTCCATGTGACAACAACAGGTTGCAGATGAAGGGATGACAGCTCCATGGATCAACCACAGTGAATGAGCTCAGACTTAGCATAAAGGGTGAGCACCACTGAAGGGGTTAGTGCAGGGACCTCAGGATGCGGCTCTACAAGGTGCTCAGGTGAGTGGGTCTGCATTTCAGTGGCCAAAGCTGAAACCTTTCTGTTGGTAAAGCAGCATGGTCTGCTCCGTTGGTGAGGAATCATCAGCTAGAGCTCCTTTCTAGCAACTGACTGTTGAGGATAAACATGGCTGCACCAGGATGGGTCTGCATCATGAGAGAAGCTTGTCTGGCTTCTTTAGGAGAAGCTTTCCTGGAGACTTGCCAGAGACCTCAATCTCATATTCTCTGATCCAGCATAGACACTTGAGAACATGCTTAACTTCAAGCATATGAGTGGTCCTATGGACATCAATGGAGTTGCTAATGTGTCTAAAGTTAAATATGTATCAAGTGCTGTGCTGGAAAGGAGCCAAGGACTCAAAAACTTGCGGGATCAAGGTTTGGCTGAAGAACAGAGAGTAAAGAGGGAGACAAAAGCTAAGCGATACTGAGTTGCTCTCATGCCCTCTTGCGTCAGTCCTTCATGGAAGCAAGCCCTGGGATAAGCCTCTTATTATAGTAAAAGTTAAAGGAATACCTGTACAGAAATCTTAAACACTAAGATACTGTAAACACTCTTATTTTACAGCCCACAATGTCTTTTAGATGGTATTCTACGTTAGAGCAGATATAGTGATGTCACAGTAGGAAACCAGTGCAAAAACACTGCAGCAACAGGCATCTCTCAACAGAGGCCTGGTTGACTCACTCTCACAGCTGCAGCAAAGTGGTCCAATGTGTTTCTGGAGAGCATTCTTGCTTGTGAAGTCTTTATTGGGACACTCTGACTGTAGGGGAATGCAGCCGCTTTTCATTTCTTGTGGCACTCAGAAAGTTTCATTGAATATTTCTGAGCTCTCAATGTCTTCCAAAACACATGCTGAATTTCCTGGCTCTCTTCCTTAAAATCTGGTCTGGGTTTCTACCCCCGCCCCCTCTCAGATTACCTTATGTGCACATAAATTTACCAAACAAAAATAAAATAAGAAAGCATTCTGATGTTTCAGAATTGATTTTTATCTGTTTTTACAAACTTTGTGACTTTTTATATGCCATACCTTTTATGTTTAAAATATTTGAATTCTGAATTTATCACTGGAATCCAGCAAAGTTAAAATAAAAACATTTGTCCTTTTGCTATTAGCAATGCAACACTGCCAACTAGAGGCATTGGGAATAATAAAATTCTTGTATTATGAACCACATCAATAAACTTAAAGGCTTGTATAGCTATAAATACTGAAATAAATACTGAAAGATCATATTTGCTCTACAGAAATCCTACCCAAATCCTCCAACTATGGTGGTGTTTGCATTTAATTTTCTTGACAATCTGATGCTTCAGTAAGTCACTTATGGAACCCAAACAACACATCATATCATCCAGAAACTCAAATATAATCAGGTAAGACCTCAAATTACTTCAGGTTCCTCAAAGTGTTACTGAGCCATTCTAACAGTTTTTGGAAATACACCTCCACAAAGACTTCAGAAGTATTAAAAAATTTTAAAATGTGTAACTTTGAGGCAAAAAAAAATCTTACATATCATTTTCTCAACCTACAATTTAAATAAGGCTTCATTATCTATCAGAGTAAAGAAAGTATAGTCTATTTAGGTGAGCTAAAAACCAATTTCTGTAAGTTCTCAGCTCTGTGAGATAGTGTACACTTTGAGGAGGAAGGTATTTGTCCTACAGCTGAAGCAGTAAGATTGAAAAATACAGAAAACATGCATGTGAGCATAGAAGCTTAGCTACTGCCTGCTGCATGTGATTCCCTGATGTGTACATCCTTGCTAGATTACTATATGAGAAGAGACGCAACACAAAGATGTCGATATTCATGCAGCATGCACAAAGCAGAACTGCCTGAGCCCCACTTTGTTGTCCCTGCCCTCTTCCCTGCCACACCCATGATGGTAGGGCAGAGCAGCATGCAGCTCCCCTGTATCTGGCAAGAGGGAGCTGGAGCAAAGGAGGAAGGGGACCTTTTGCATGTCCTCCTGACAGCCAAGGTCCAACAAAGCCTTGGGAAAAGGCTCATTCCAGCTGCCTCCCCATCCTTCCTCTGTCATATGACCAAATCAAATGCAACCCTGTGAGTAGGCAGAGTCTGCTGTCAGGGAGAAAACCACAAGACCTGAGGATGCACCGTACTGCCAGGGTTCTCTGCTGTGCTCCAGATTTACAGAGTGCAGAACATACAACTCTCACATTTTCTAATTAAGGACTGTAAACTGAAAACATCTTGGGGACCTGTATCTGTACAAGGTCCCTTTGGAAAGATGTTTCCAAGGGACTCTTCTGAGATGGCAAAAAGCAGGCAGTAGGCAACCCTTTGTGCTCCTTCACAGCAGTCAGAATCTGCCCAGCCCCAGGCAGGGAGTGTAACCATCCTCCTGGTTGGCAATGCATGCACCAGAAACTTTAAAGGCCAGAACAGCTTTCAGAGCTTCCTCTTGCCATTGTTCCGCACTGATATTCAGAGGGAGAAATGCCTGAGTCTAAATAAACTTAACTTTTCTTTAGAAGCATGGCTAGAACCACAGTGTAACAAGGTCTGCTGGTAGAAGGGAAAGTTCTGCCTTTCAGAGCTCACACAGTATTTAAACATACTGTCCAGAACAGTTTGTACTTTTGGACTGAAGGGAGGAGCCATTAACATTTAGCACTGGTTTCCTTTTATTTACCAAAACACATTTATTCTGTAAATCTCGGCAAAATTCACACACACAAAAAAAAAGAATTCATTTTTCCACTGACAGTCTTCAAAGCTTTATATCTATAAAAGTGTCTGGGAAGTCTGAGAAGCCTAGAGGGCAGGAAAATAATCTCATTGGGAAGTGGAAGCCAATAGACAGTAGTGACTCATGGAGGCACAGATCTGCAGAGCAGCTGACAGTGAGGGGCCGATTAAGCCTGGAACAAAGTTTTCCAGGGGCTGTACCACAAGGCAGTTTAAGGATGGAGGAGCCAGTTTCCCTAAAATGCAGAGAGAACCCTGGAGGGAGTTGAAGGTGATAGGTCTGGAATAAGATGAAGGCTTCAAGTAAAAGCATAGACATTGGCCTGGGAACCAGAGATTATGGTTTGCAGCCAGTATAAACCACTGTAAAAACTAATTCAATACATGCTTTTCCAGTTATATTATTATGCTTACATTCCATAACAATGTCTTTACAGGAATAGAAAGCTTAAAAAGTACAGTGGTCCAATGGAAGCAAACCACTGGGGGTCACACAACACTGAAGTAGTTTGTTCATGTGAGCATTACCTGGAGCTCTATTTTTAGGAAACAAAACAAAAAATGTGCATCTGATGTGAATTAGTTTGTAATATCAGAAGCAACATTTCCACAATGGTGACTATTTTGAAAAACACACAGAGAAATAAAGTAGTATGTCATACCTAGATTTCTTTAAATGTCCTTATTGAAATGAAACAGAAGTTTTCTAATAATGATTTTTGGCAGTTAGTCAAAACCTAAGCTCAACAGACACATGCAGGGTTTTTCCATTTATTCATTTCTCAGTTTGGCACCTAAAGGTAACAGCACACAAAGCCTGAAGTGCAGTTCTCGGCTCTGATACTATGTGCTGCTTGGTTGTACCCTGAGATCCAGACCCACTGCACACTAATTACCTGTGTTAGGATACAGAAGTACCTCTCACCCATGAAAACATGTGCTCTCTGAAGCTTTCTCATATTATTTAGTGTAAAATTTGTTTTGGCGCTGTGTCTGTGTAACCTAATTAATTTTGTTTTGACTTGCAAAGGCACATTAGTCATGTGTAAATGTCTTTTGGAGGGTGATCAATATATGTTGCAGGAACAATGCTGGGTTACAGGTGGCACAGGAGCTGTGATCTCATCCCTTGCTCACACATAAGCTAAGGCAGGACCGGACAGAGTAAGAACTTTTTCAGCGGCCTCCTTTTCTGGGGAAGCAGAATCCTCCAGATCAGCCCATGATGATCAGTCCTGTTGCTATTGAGCACTAGCTGGAGGTACCAACCGTCTTTATAGATAAGACAGACCCAAGGACTCCCCAGCTTCTTGCCATCCACACTTTTTAATCCTAATGTCCTGTTTCAAGGATTATTATAAACTGCATATTTATATTCTCCCAAATGGGCATTTCATTTGCAAATCATATTTCTAGTCACATAGACACTGTTCCAAATTGTGGCATTACAAGAGAGCTTTCTGCTCTTTCTTGTCCTGCAGACACACCTGGATTTCACTGCCAAGCCTTGTACATCATTGGCAAGACAGTAGTCAGGTTTTTATATCATTTAAAGGCATCAAGCAGGTTGAAAGGAAATATGTGGACACGAAATATTTTATCTGTCCTGGTTTGAGTAAGAAGAGAACTAATTCTGTTCTGTGATTTTACTTTTCAGCTCAGACTTTTCTACAAACTGCACTTTCTGAAGATAGCGACAGATTTTCACAGTCAGTGTCAGCTTCTAGAAGTGATAACACTTGATGTTTACAGTTGTTACCAAGGATTGGTGTGCACAAAGGTTCTTGCTTATACTTGCTCTTGTGTAGACCAAGGTCACTGCTAAATCTTGTGTACCACTTTGGGGACTTTAGAAAGTAAAAAGCTGCACCTGCAGGGAGGGGTGGACAGGACAGGAGACCCTAAACTGACCAATGAGGTCTTCCATCCTATATACATCATGTTCAGTGTAAAGCTGAGGGATCCCAAGGTTCAAGGTCTCTTCTTCAGTGGCCAGTGTTCAAGAAGAACTCTGTCCCTTCTGCCTTCAATCCTGAATCCAGTTCCAGAATCCAGCTTCTGAATTCATCTCCTGCCTGCTGATAAGTCCAGTCTGGGACTTCCCCAGCCTGCTCCACAGCATCAGTGGTGATGGTGACCTTTAGTGGGATTGGGTTCAATATTGGGTTTGTATATATTTGTATATATTTCATTTTATTCTTATTACTTTCATTAAAGCTGGTTTAGTTTTCTTTTCCAACCCATAAATCTCTCCCCCTTATTCCCTTTCTCTTTCCTTTTGGACAGAGGGGTTAATACAGAGTGTCTGTCATTTGTCTAGTGGCCGGCCCAGCCCTAATCCTTGACAACATCAGATGTTAGAAAGGCAACATAACAACTGGACAACTGCTTCAGAATTCGTGCAGCCGGATATGACACTCTAATATCTGCCACTTCCTATTTTTTCATGCTGAACTGAAAAAACTGTCTGTATACCTGAGAATTAATTTATGATCATATAGGAACCAAAAGTTTCCTAAATATATTATCAGTAATAGGATTAAATTCGCAGAAGGAACAGGTATTTAAAAGTTGTCTGCTCAAGGAAAGCCACACATGCAGGCAGAAGGCATATCCTTCAATGCCATACCAGCATGTATGTACCTTGGGATCAGTTAGGGGGTGCACAATTTTTATGAAAGCCCATCTGCCCAATGAAGGCCTTTCCCAGACCTGGGCCACAGGCACAAGTGCTGTGGGACCCTTGCTGAGCTCGTCCAGAAATCAGCACAAAGCCACCCAGATCTGCCAGGATCATTTCTGGTGTCAATGCCTTAGCTGCCTGAGGAGCTTCACTGCCAAAGCAAAGGCAGTTAACTACAGTGCCTACATCCTCTTGTGAACCTGGGTTTCCCAGTCCTCAGGTCTGCTGCTCTGTGGATTGGCATCTGTGATCAACTTCCCTTCCCTTTTTATTTTCTTTTATTCTATTCTATTCCAACAGTTAAAATACACAGCAGTCCTCTTTCACTGCCTTTCACAGCAGCTCTTTGGAGGCCACAGACACCAAGGGCTGCTGATGCACCTTCACTGAAGCAACCTAGTGAGATAAAACCTTTAAAATTAATTGCAACCACTAGCTTTTATCTGAAATAACACAACTTACCTCAATGGTATGACATAGTGAGCCAGAAGTAAATAACTTTTAATAGAGTAGTTATAAAAGGGCAAGAAAAGCTTTCAGGATGCCAGGGTGAACTAAAATTACTTATATGTACACCTATATTGTGTCAGAGAAAACTAATCATTTTGACTGTCAAGGGACTTTTCTTTCGTAATATTTACAGAGAAAAGGCCTTCCAGTGTTTTGAGGACTTTCTTTTCATAAGATTTTGAAAAATCATACTGCTGACAACCTCTGCTTACTTGCATCATGCTCTTTAGTTACACATGTTCTTAAGAGAGTTATCTTTAGCAGGTTCAAAAAAAAACCCAAGAAAAATCTGCTTACCATCATGTCCCAGTTAATATCCTTATGAATGCATCACAACAGTTTTTAAAAGCAGAACTAGGAGCAATCTGTGATACCAAGTTCCCAAAGTAACAACAACAACAACAAAAAAAAACAAAACAACAAAAACCCCACCATCAAAACATGAATTCTTCATTCTCTTTGCTTTCCTCCAACAGTGAAGTTAGTGCATTTTTTTGCTTCTCTTTTTAAACCCAGAGCCTTATGTCTTATTGTCATAAAGGAGGGAGCTGATACTGTCAGGCTTACAAAACAAAGGGTCAAATCATTTGTTCTCATATGCTGAAGAAATGTGATCAGGATTTAATGTGATTGAGCTGGAAACCTTCCCTGGCTTCATGCAGTGAGAACAGCTCACCAGTAGCAGCAGTCAGTGTGGCCAGCAGGCTCCTTCCACACATTGCACCAGGCAAGCTACTAATGCTCACAAAATCAGGATAGTTTGACTGATAGACCCAATCAAGTGTCTATATCACAGATGCTAAAATATAAAACAGATATTTAAAGGGGCTTATTATCCTTTTTTATTATTGTCATTATTATTATTATTTTACCATTCATCATTCTCTTCATACCTTCCCCTAAGCACAAAAAGAGACCAGGACCCAAAGAGATGAGAGCAGCAGAGAAGAGTGTTTAGGTTCTGCAAGTACTGAGGGAGGAGATTTTTAATAGTCAAAGCGAAAGCAAAATTTTAATTTTCATTTGAATTGAAAGTACTTTATTTTATTTATAATAAGGGTTTCTTCTACTGAGCCTGCTGTAAGTCAGGGGATTTCACACTAGCCCTCAAGAAGCCATAACCCATGAGAAACCGCACAAAGTAAAGATACATCACTGTGGGATCTTTTACCCTAGAAATTCTCTCAGATGCTGACTTTCGTCTCTTATCTCCTATTCGCATACTATGAATTTTCATACTGTGCACTGAGCAAATTGAGATTTACACTCAGCTTAGAGTTCAGATATCTAAGTTCCCACAGGTTAAAAAAAATCTATTATGTTTTTCATGTTAACTGCATGCAGCACTGCCTGCACTTGTGCTTGTAGTCCACAGAGCAGACAGTTCTTACATCTCAGTGGACAGAGTAGCCCACTACACCATTGTAACTGGATCATGTAAGCAAGCCATACCAATGCAAAAACTACTGGAAAAAACGTGGCAAGTTGAACTACCTAGCCCTAGGGATCTCTGCAGCCTGGGGATAGGAAAGACTGTTTAGACCGGTAGCAATGTCCATCCTCTGTCATTGACTTAGTGACTGTAGACTGCAGCAAGCTACTGCAGGTTGAAGACTGACTTTTCTATCTGCAGAGATATCACCATAGCATTACTTTTGGCACTGAAGATTTAGTGCATCTTACCCAGATAAGTATTTTGTCTAGGCTTTTGCTCGATTAAATTTTATATGAATAAATTGTATTTCTCTTATGCAGTTGCTCCATGACCACTTTAATTTAAACTTATGAATTAGTGAGAGCAAATGTCACTTGGGGTTGTCCTCTTACTCCTTGATCAGCTTGTTGGTCCTTACATCAGCATATCTCCTTCCTCAAGCCAGAAAAATCATTCATGAGGCCACAAAAAGGGAACTGATCTATATGGTGGGATTTTTATTTTTTTTTTCTGAAAAGCTTTTTCTATGTAAAGCAAAATTTAAAAGACAGTTTCACATTTCATAAATGGGCTACCCATATGGATACATACCTGAATCCGTTGCTGCTTGATTCACACAATAGCAGCAGCTTGTGATTCCAGGTGTCAGTTATTCTGCAATGTCTTTCTCCTTTTTAAAGTCTGTCCTATTCACATGCTTTATTGCTGCCTTGTTCTGCCCTATATTTAGCAAATTCTTACACTTCCTAATTTTGCCCCAGATAGAACTGTATATACACACTTAGACCATAGATATTCATACCTCCAAACTGAATCTTTTAGAATGGAAGGGAAAAATGGGAACACTTTTCTCCCACATTACCCTAGAGACTATGCTGGCCGAGTTTAATGAACGAGAGCATGCTGGTTCAATGAATGATTGCAGAAATGTGTTCTCAGTGCAGAGATTCAATATTTGGCTGGTAACTGCTGCTGCACAGGTCAAAGTGTCAAGCAGCACAGCTGGGATTAAAGGCATCTCTGCTAGCATGAGCTCTGGCTTCACACTTGATTCAGGTACGGAAAGCAGGGACAGAGAGCTGGTAAGGCACCACCTAACAACCAGTGACTGAATAGGTATAGTGAAGGCATCCAGCTTGGATATATAAAGTATTACAGTAATTTTCTTCCAGTATTAAACATTGGCAAGGTCTATTTGACCATGATTGCCAACCTGGCAAGACTGCCAAAGATTGAAATTCTGATGTTCAAATATAGAGCACAGAAGAAAAATGGCTGAACATCATCCTGCTAAAGGGCATTTGCAGGTAGTTCAGAACAAATTTTAATCTGTTTGATTGAATGTCTGTCCCTTTACTTCTTACAGTAAGAAACCTATGCAGTGAAGAATACAGTATCTCAGGGTTGAAGAATGCAGTTATCTCAAGGTTGAAGAATACAATATCTTGGAGTTGAGCATAAATACACTTCAGCACACTTGAAAAATGTCTACATTTCTAACTACTTAATAATCTGTAATTCTTTGAATAGTAAGAAGAAATGAAACTTCAGTGCCTGGAATTTCTATTTGAAAACCCAAAGCTTAGATGGAGGGAGGTTTAAAAATTCACCCTTGTTTTGACTTCAGATAGTCTTTTTTATTTGTTTAAAATGTAAAATAATAAATGCAATATATCACTTTGATTTAAATATCTGCCCACATTTCTTTTGTAAAGGAACTACATTCGTTTCTTTTTCAGCCATTGCAGGAACTAAGCATATTATGGATTCAAATACAGTTACTATACTTCTTTAACTGAAAATACAAGTTAGATTGTTCGTTACAAATGTTAGGGATAACTGAGCACTGATAACACAGAAAGTCACATTTTGCACCTTTTGGTACAAAAATAGTTAATAATACATAATAAAAGAATTGTACATTATTAATGTTATACACATCAGTGACAACAAACATCAAGAAATTAAAGCATTAAAAATTCAAGAATTCAAACTTTACGTGAAGAAGACTTGGATAAAGTGTAACCATATCGTCCATATAAACAAGCACATGGGAGAGAAAGAATCAAAAGAGGATTGCTTCTGATTCCCTTGCAAAAGTTATCCAAGGAGGAGGGAAAAGATGATCCAGCTAATTCCTTCTTTGTGCAAAGATGATGAATAAAGGACTTTTCGTGTATTAGTCAAGTTAGGTCTAAATTATATCAAGTATCATGTCCAAAGAATCAGACCATTCTGAAACTACAACTCACAGAAGCAATAATCAGGTACCTTAAACCATATTCTTTAAATACATAGTTTTATTTCTTAAAAAAAAAAAAAAATAAAATTTTTGTTGTTGTTAATTACATTCTTCTACAGAAAGTAACCCTTGTGTCTTTCTATTAGATTCATACTTATCTTCAAGCACCAGTGAACCCAGCCATTCACTGGGAACAAAAGCACCTACAGTTCCAGCTTTCATTGGTAGTTTCTTTTTTCACTGGACACGAGCCAGACAAACTATTTGAGGAGGAAAGCAGCAGACACACATAAACCACTATTTATTTCCAGTCCTCACACAAGACACCTGATACAAGCCACAACGAAGAGAAATCCAAGGATTCAGTGTATAAGCGTGGGAACTCACAAGAGCAAAAGTTGGAGGCATGGCAGAAAAGAAAGGGGGAGGGTGGAAACACGTGAATTTGCTTTGCAGCTAAAAGGTTGCTCTTATTTTTTCCCAGGTGGATGTGCTGTTGCTGCTACTCGGACACCTGAGCAGCTCAGGTTTTCTGTGCTTAAGATTACACTGCTTTTTAACCAACCAGTTCCAGAAAAGGGACCTTCAATCAGGAGCACGGATCGTTGCTGGTAAGCAAGTATTTCTTATTGTTAACTTTTCTTTAGTACAGCAATGAGATTTGGTTGACAAATGCATTACAAGCCCAGTTATATAAAAAAGACAAATGATAGATGCTTAGAGATTAGCTAGCAAAACATTTGTTCTGACAGAGAGATTAAGACAATCTATATGGTGTTGGCTGTCTTTTTTTTTTTTTCCTAATTAATTAACTAACATTGGATCACATAACATAAAAAATTAAGAGCATTGAATATAACTGCATCCAGCTACAACTCCATAGCTTATCCTTCCAAAACCTTTTTCTTTTTCAATAGGATGATAATCCTGTGACAAAGAAATTTACACTTTTGATTATTTTATTTTTTTTATCAGTACATCAGGAAAGAGAAAACTGATTCACTCATTCCATACCTGCTTCATAGAGACTGTGGTTTCAAAGCTGTAACTATTTATGTTTAAGCATAAATAGTTATGTTTAAAAAGCATTTTAACACGTAAATATAAATGCTAGATTTTATTGTTAACATCTGATAGGTAAACTGCTACTAAAGATAGTTACTAACTTTCCCACAGAGTTGCTGGAAATACTCATTTGTCATCAGTATAGTAGTAGGGTGTAATGATCTGCTTTTTCTGACAGAAGTTAGTGGTCTGCACAAACATGGGGAAAATTTGAATGGAACTTTTATTACCAAAATTCCTCATTCCCCCCAGCTTAACTAGAAGTTATAATTTCTTCTTAGGAAACATTGGAAAGCTCCACATATTCTTATTAAACATCATAATCTCCAACTATCAAATTAATGTGCATAATTAGCACCAAAGGAGACTCCTTTCTAAAACTCATCAATAATAGGTAACATTAAAGAGCCTAAGGAAGTATGTGAAACAAAGAACAGTTCTAGATTTGTGATGCTGTTGGGGGGAAAGGAAACCATTGTGGACAAGACTGAGGAGAAAAATATTATAATGAATATATTAATTATTTTATCAACCTAGAGAAATTTCTTCAGAAGTATAAGATTCTTACTACACAATACATATTTTTTTCTAATATTTTGCACATTTTAATGTGCAAACTGTTCTCCAGCCACTTGAATAGAATGCTTTTCTTATATTGACGTTGCTAGTTATTTAAAGTGGAGTTTGAATTTATTCACTGGAAATTGAACTGTTAACGGTGATGTCAGCAATACTGAGAGATTCATTAAAGTAAAGATAAAAGCTGCTGTGCTTGTCATGCCTCTCTGTCCTAAGAAGCATCCTCTCTTGACAGTATTCTGATTTCATACAGGATATTACTTTTAAATTCAAGTTTGAAATTTTCTTTATCAATACAGTCACGAGTGCTTTGGATGATTTATTTAGTTAGTTAAAGTCAAAGCACATTCTCAATGGGTCATCCTGGTAACTCCTACAGCTCAGCCTATGAAAAGTGAAATCTCCAGTGAGAACTGTTAAGCTGACTGGGCTACATGCATTATATCTTTAAACTCAGTTCAAACCATCAGGTATTCACCTGCGTATCAGAGTTTTAATAACTAAAGGTGATTGTACTGGGCAAAAAAAAGACATCAATTTTTTTAAAAATGGCCTATTTTGGTTTTCTTCAAACACTGCTTTTGTACTCTGACTTTTATCAAGACTACAAGTTACTGAATTTCTTATATGATCTTTGTCAGGAAGAGAAGCAAACATCTTCAGAATACTGAAACAGCCAGGAGCACAGATGGATTGTTTTATTTAGCAGAAGTTGAGCTGAAAATCAGTTTAAAAATGCCATGAAGAATGGCAAATTTTTTTTGAGTTTTCATTGTGAGAAACAACTAGAAATATCTCTAACAATATCTCATAGGCTTTAACAACCTGATTCACAGAGTGTAGGCTAAAAAACTTACATAAATTTCAACATTCTGGGTGGGACTTGTTGATTTAAAATCAGCCTGGAGGCAGATATTTGTCAATTTTCCTGTTTTGTTAAGGAGGATATCATGAGACATTTTTTGATCAAAAAAACTACCATCCATAAAAAAGATCCCATGCTATGTTTCACTGAAATTAAAAAACAAACAGAACAGCCAGTAGCACTGCCTTGAAATTGTCATAATCACATGTTACAACATTGTATCACTTCATAAGAATCAAATGATCAGATCAGAAGTGAACTGAAACAAACTTTGTCCCCCTGATCACACTGTAGTGAGAACCATCCCCTACATCCTAATTTTGACAGCTAAAAGCAGTGTTGAATGATAAAACTAAGCACCTCCACTTTTCACTTTTCTCACAAAGAAAGGCATTTCTAGAAATAACCAGAACTGTCTCTATAGTATGGATTGTTAGGATACCTCTACTGCATTGATTTACACTGTGCCAGGTGACGAATCCATGTGACTAAAGCTTTGTTTTCCAGTTTCCTTGCTGCATTGAAAGGGAAATAATGCTCCATTCAACACTGGCCTTGTCCCTCCTGCTAATTGCAGTCTCTTCCAACCTTGCGATGGCAATCAAAAAGGAAAAACGAGCACCTCAGACACTGTCAAGAGGTACTGTATATTTACTGCATGTAGTTACCTCTTGAACTTACCCTATAGGTCAGCAATTTTTTTTTATTTAGAATGTACATGGAAGCACATATATACTCACTGAGGTGTGTTTCTCTAGTGTTGATACTCTAAGTAGTGCATCTTCTTATTCCATGTTGTTCCACTCTGTCAGTTTGTTCTTAAGAATATGGCTGAGGGCCTTATATAAACTGCATAATTTATGTAACTCACTGTGATCTAGCAGAAGCAAATAATCTGAACTGGGTCTCTCAAACTAGGATGCACTCATAGGACTATCAGTGAAAACATATTCTTTCATCTACCGTTTAAAAAATACTTTATTATGGTAACTTATTAACTACTGAAACATAGTTTCATAACTTCAGTTGCTATGGAACAATTTTTCTACAGACCCTTTTTTATGCACAGAACAGTGTGAGCCACTGGTTTTTTTGTGTGACTTTTTTTTTTGCCTTTCATCAGATAGTCACAGGCATGCTTTGCAGTGAATAATTCATTTCCTTGCAATGCATAATTTTCAACATGAATGTTAACTAAAGACCCTATTTTAAGCTATATCTGGTCAATCCTTAGCAATACAAGCAGAGAAATAGATTACCAAGGTCTGTTCCTCTACTCCATCTTTCCTCTACATCCCTTTCCTTTTGGGCCTATTCACTCAAAAAACCTCTCCATCTCCCTTCCTGACCTCTGCTGCAAGCTGTGCAAAGCCTGCAGACCCCCACAGCTCACCTCCAAGATCTTCCTATACAAAGCACTGGCAAAGTCCTGCCTGTCACAGAGGTCCCACATGAGCCTGATTCCTCAGGGAGCACTTGACAAAAGCATGCAACACCTGGACTAACCAAAGAGAGATCACAACTCACTTCCTGTAAGTAGTATCCCCACAGAAAGGTCGTAGTTAATCCAGTATCTATTGTGTGTCTTCCCAGGATCAGGATTTCTTTTTCCCACTAAGCCTAAATGCATAAGAAAATAATAAAATCCCTTCAATTCTGGCAGTTTTGAAAATAATAGTCACAAGTGTCAGTCTAATTCTGGTTTTAGGCCTTTTGGGATGCCTTGAGCCCTTTACCTGTAATTTTCACAGATCAAAGGGGAATACTTAAACCTGCTGCAAAATTACCTTTGCTGATTCTGTGCAGTTACCTACACCAGCAGTTGGCTTCAGCCAGGGCTGGAAATGCACTGGTCAATATTCCAGAATCCCACCACCAACCAGACAGAGCTGTAATCAAAATCAATCTCTTGAAGGAAGAGATGACCTAGTAGCATCACAAGCAATTGTCCCATGAGAAAGGTAACAGCAAATCTCTGCATAGCCTGGGCTGGTCCAAGCACTGTCCAGATGGCGCAGAAGAAACAAAGCTTTAACCTGATCCAGATCCAGAAGCTGTTCTACAGTTCCCACGAGGGCCATCATGAAGGGAGCAACACTGACAGAAGGCAGGGATCTACTACACAGGGGCTGGCCTCTTTGGGATCTGAAGGCCTGAAACCAACTGGATGATATGTTTTTTGAGATCAATGTATCACTAGCTATAGCTGAGCTATGAAGCTGCTGATGCGTTAGGACTTTTTCCAGTGGAGATTTTTATTTAACATTCATTCTTTCATTGAATTATTTAGTTAAATGCAAGTTGCAACTCCAGGGATTGAAATTCATTGCTCAGTTGTTAGGTTTACAACCCAAGACTGTTCTAACAAAGTTCATATCAAAGTTGACCTTATTCAAGCAGCAATATTTTACTTTCCTCTCTTTTATAAGCCACTTTCTCTTTAAGCCCCAGGGTCTACATGAAATATGGATTGGACAGTATAAAGATATAAAGGATTTGAATGCAGAATTAGGAACCTCTGAGTATTTAGAAAGACATCTAACAGATTTACCAAAGGCCTTGAACTGGATATGTAACCATACAAGGGTTTGGCGGGGTTTTGGTTTTCTTGGTGTTGTTTGCTCTTTTTTTTTTAGTTTTACAGTGCACCTATCAGGGCATGTAGAATTAGCATATCCAGAACATTTGGGAACCTTTGCCTAAAATTCCCAAATGCTGATTGTGTACAGCTATTGATAAATATATAAAAAAAAAGAATTTGTTAAGAGTTACTTGCCTGGCTACCAGTTAATCCTTTTGTTATATTCCTAGGGTGGGGAGATGAAATTACCTGGGTGCAAACTTATGAAGAAGGTCTTTATCAAGCCAAAAAAAGGTAAGAGATTATAAAATAGTTTGAAAGGCAAGGTCTTTCATCAGTCATGCCTGAATATGCTATAATGAAATAGAACAAAGGAACACCCTGACAGCTGATCTGCAGCCCACCCAGTTAAATAAAGCAGGTTTTATGTCTATAAATAAATGACGTTGTAGGGGTCTTATGACTCTCAAGCAACATCATGGGCTGATATTTTAACACTGTCATTTCTTTATCACAACAGCAGTGTTGTCATTTGAATAAGGAATAAGAAATACATATTATAATTTTAAAAATACATCTGTTGTGGCTTTTTTATATCATGTACCTCTGATTACTTCCTTAATCAACAGCTGGAAATCAGTTACATTTGCTCTTGCATGCTGATCTACTGCCTCCAATGTTTTTCCCAATGCTTTATTACTTGGTGTATGTGCAGGATGTACTCAGTTTCTCACTATCTTGGCAGAAATGAAAGTTCCACTCTAAATCTTCATTGGGAATCAGATGAAAATATATCTCAGAATTCATAGCAATACTTATATAAATCTCTTTTACAAACTGTTTTAGATCATAATAGTGTAGCATGACCTACTGTTAGAATGGAGGCAAATTATTTTTAAAATAAAAGGCAATTAATTTAATGTACCTTATGTGAAAATGGCTAGGAACTGAACAGTTCTTAACAGTGACAGCAGATCAAACATTAGTAGCTGATTTACTGAACAGTAAAAGTAGTTTAAAAAATACGAGAGAAAATGCACAGAATTGTTTTATGTATTAACATCTTAAAAATGAAACTTTTATATTTTACTGAACTATTTACAGAAAAAAATTACTGTATATCTGTTCAAGAAAGCTTAAAAAACATGAATCTTTTCACACAAAATATTTGATGATAAACAAAATATTTTTTTTCAGTTCATACAGATTATTTTTATTTTCTCAATCACGAAGACCTTCACACCTAAGTAATATTAAATACCTCCTCAGTTTGATTCTATACTAACTGGGAATGAAATGATGATGGCTCTGTTGGTTCTTTCTTCTAGAATTTCTTACTTTAGAAAAACCTATTTAGATGTAGAAAATCTATTTATTCTTTCTTTTACAAAGGATTTACATTCTTTTTCTCGCTCAAAAATGTCTGTAATTATTTACAGAATATCTGTATGGTTCTACTGAGGGTTAACATAAGATTAAATGTAACTTGTCGTTTCCAGTCTGCTAGGAAAACCACCAATTTGCATACTTGTCAAGTGATCTAACTATATGTTGTTTTATTATTATTAATAAAGTAACAAGCCACTGATGGTAATTCATCATTTAGAAGACTGTCAATACTGCCAAGGTAATTTTGAATTTTTTGAGTGTTACAATTTTGTGATTATTTTTATAAGAAACTGCACCTGTCCATATATTTACCTTGCACTTACTGAAAATTATTTAAAGAACTAGGCAAATGAAATTGTATTTGAAAACCTAAGAATTTATTACTGTTATTTACTCCACTATGAAACCAAATAAAGAACATGAAAAGTACTGTGTGCTGTTCTCCTACTACCCCTAATGCAGTGCTTGTCAGTTTAAATTAAGAGTCACAGATTTCCTACTTATTCGTCAAACAGATTTAATATTGTCTGGCCCTCCTGAACTGGTAACTGAAGACGGAGATGAGGACAGGACCAATCTAATAAGAATTTTCAGAGAATAATGCACTTTTGTCAAGCTGAGGCATGGTATCCAGTGAGACAACAGGCTTCATAAATAACAGCCGAGAGCTTCCATTTTCATAGCCAGGAGGCTGTACTGACATGGGTCAAAAAAACAAAAAGCAGTGATAGAGCCCTTAAGTGTCTCCTCAGGGATGTGAATCAGCAAAGACAGGAACAATGTGGCCAGTCTCTGGCCACTGTGGTGCCTGAATGCAGAAGGAAAGGCAGTATTTGAGATGGACTTCAAAATGATCATGTCTTTTCTAGCACTGAAGAAAGCTTTTGCAGAAAATGAAGAGATACAGGAAATGGCCCAAAATAACTTCGTTATGCTGAACCTCATGGTATGAACGATTTGGGGCAGTTTGACTGGTGTCTATTTTTGGCTGGTGCTTTCTCTTTCATTGTCTTGCCTTTTCATGGCATTTAGCTAAGTATCTCTGGCATTTCAGTTACATATAAGTGTAGGCGTTTATGTATGTATATACACACACAAGTAGTACCTTTTTTGGTTTTGACCTCTTGTACAAGATTATTCACAGGTGGTACTACTTCAGCCAAATTTACAGAAATATTTTAAAAACTAGCTTTTCTTCCTCTGCCAGCATGAAACTACAGATAAAAACTTGTCACCTGATGGACAATACGTGCCTCGAATCATGTTCATAGGTATGTACAATATTTATGTATCTTCAAAGTTGTGATATCTGAATCTATGCCAGTGTCTTCCTTCAAGGACATCAAAGTGATTGATTCTGCAAAAAGAAAATAGCTCCAAATTTATCATCGTCATAGTATTAGTCTGGAACTTGGCAGATCTGAATTCAGTTCTCCCTCTGCCACAGGCTTTGACCCTCATAAACTTCCTCGGGTTACAGATATGTTCTGGAGAGTACTTTATTTGTGCCTGGGGGCAAGATGCTGAAATATCTGTTAGCATCTGGGCTTTTGATCTCCATGTTTCTTGCTAGTGTTGTTATAATACAAAGTTTATTGAAAATAGTCAAATGTCTGACTGAATGTAGAAGTCCACAGTGTGGACATTACCACAAAGCAAGTCAATAGACAGTGGCATCTAAGAAATTATTTATCCCATCATAAAGATGACTTCTGGAATAGGTTGAATCAGGCCACAGAGCGCCTGTTCCTTTTCACTGACTCTACAGGGAGCATAGCACGACCAGCTCTGTGGTGGTATCCAAAGTTAGGGGAAATGAAGCCCATCCGCAGACAGCAATGTAGTAACAGCAGTCAGTAAATTAACAAAGCTTTGAAAGGGGACTGGGAGGAGAGGTGTTAACAACATTGTGTTGCCATGATGGAAACATTAAGAATCACAAGATGTTAATGCTGAAAGCTCTAAGTAGGTCACGCTAATATTGTATTAGGTACACATGACCCTCACTGTGTGTGCACCCAGTCAAATTGGCCTCTCCTGATGTAACCCCAGAACCTATAAACCAGGATATTTTTCTTCAAATATGGATTAAATGTATATTTAATCTATTACTTAAAAATAGCTGCTTAATATGAAAAAGATCATTAGCTTTTGTTCAGGATTTCTCCAAGTAGAGACCAGTTAGTTGGAACAGAACATAATGGCCTCATAATTTCCCCAGTGAAAACAGAACACCTCAGAAACAGGGCTGTCAAAGTAGCACCACGGTTGTCACCCTCAGCTGTTGTGGGAATAGAAACCATTGTTTCATTTTTCAGACCCATCTCTCACAGTAAGAGCTGATATCACAGGAAGATACTCCAACCGGCTTTACACTTATGAACCACAAGACATACCATTCTGTAAGTACCCCATTTGTTGTGTTACTTTGCATTTCTTATCATAAGCAGTCAGATACAGTCATTTGTGCTTAAGAATCTGTAAGATCTCAAAGCAATGTGTGAGCATTTGTAATGAATTATAATAATCAAACCTGTTCTCACAAAACACTTGAGAACAGCTGTTGTCCTATTGGATTTATTTGGACTATTCAAGTAAGACAAATTGAAAGATCATGGATGAGAACTTCCAGGATCAATATCTGATCAGTTTGTTGGAGAATGGTGAAAGTCACTACACTCAAAGGTATCCAACTGTAAAATGTAAACAGCTGGTGGTGGGATGGAATCAGTAAAGAAATGCTGGTGGTTACCTGAATACTGTCTAACACCCACATTTCAGAAAGGAATGTGATTTTTCAGGTTGAGCTAGTCCTTACTCTACACCATCTATTTGACACCAATGCAGCCATCACATCACATCTAATCACCAGGCTCGCATTGAGAAATGAAGGATTTCAAAGGAGTCTTGTCAAATTCCTTTCAGTTAAACATTTTGATTCATAAAATTTTTTACCTTCTGCTTTAGTATCAATGCCAGAATTTTCACAATTTTAAAATATGTGTAATCATAAATTAATTTCAATGTGAACAATTTACTACTCAAACTAGGTGGGGGTTTTAATTGTACAAATGCACTTTAAGTACATTTTTACAGTTACTGTCTCTTTTTCTTCTAGTAATAGAGAACATGAAGAAAGCACTACGCCTCATTCAGACAGAACTGTAACCAGCAACAGTGAAACAGCCATAGCCTCTACGAGGTGAAGCTGCACTAGGAAACCTAACATTTTAAAATATTTTAGTTAACCTCTCTGCCTCTACTAGGATTGTGAACTCTTACCAAGCAGCTTTGGTATATCAGATTTCATTAGAAATTTATAAGTACAATTTGAAGAACAAACATAGAAAGGCTATCATGTCCCTTTGGAAAAGAAGAGAAATCTATTAAACGCTGGAATTAGTTATTGGAATAACTGAAAGTGGTGGTTTAAGGTGCAGTAACTTTGAGCTGTATTTTATGAATACAACTACAATTTATGATCCAGCTATGACTTCTGGTCAAGAGTTATAACATCTTTTTTATGCCTATTTACAGTTTGTTATAGAATAGCTGCAACTCAACTCTTTATTTTTATTGCAAGAAGCTTGAAAGTTGCTAGTGTAACTCTAGTATAACTTTATGCACTTATTTGTCATTAAAGGAAAAGAAACTTTGCTAGCAAATCAGACAGGAAGGGTCTTCCTATAGATTTCTGAATACCTTGTATAGAAAAAAATCAGTGATCTGGGCTTAACTTTCTTCAGTATAATTCTTTTACTATCATTCTAATAGCTGAAAACAGAACAGGCAGTTCACACTGAGCATGTGGTCTCAGCAAGGTGATAATCATCAAGTAGCAACTACAGGTTTTGCTTAAGATACAGTGAAGCAAGAACAAGGTATGGAGATAGATAGTCCCAGAACTCCACACCTGAGGCCAAATGATGTTTGTAAAGTCTGGTATGGGAAAAATGAGCAGGCTTGTTCTAGCTCTTTTCATTTACGTGGCATCTGAGTCATGTGAAGCTCATCCAGCTCATTCCCTCTTCTTCTGCAGCATCCTAATGCAGACATCATGCTGGCAGGTTACTGAGGGAATCCATACCTACAAACTCACACAAAATTTCCCTAGGATCACCATATACAAGGACAGATACCTGTTTTGAGTAAAAAGCTGAAGTCAGTTGAAATAGTTTTTTCTCCCAGCAATGTGTTTTTTCATTAGAGCAAGACAGTAAGAAATTCATCTGCAGCAAAAGCACATATGTTATGTGCAAAGCATCAGTGCCACCTGTTTGTGCTACCTGCTATTTCCTATGATGCTGCCTGTATACACATATAAAAGAGGAAGGAAGGATCTTTGCAGGACAGCTTTGCTAATTTACAATACCTAGTATTAATTTGTCATCAGTGAGTTATATTGCACCTATCTATGTCTTTCTATGTAAAATTTGGGTACAAACATATATTCTAACACAGAAATGATAAATGACCTGTACATGAAGAGAAAAAAAAAATTAAAATCTTGTATTAGTCATTAATAGTATATTGTCTTTATAATCAGTTGAATGATTTTTTAACCTATGAGAAAATGCTAGAAACAAAATTAAACTGGTAATCATATTACTTGCTCTGTATTTAGCTCTACTCACTTATATCCATACCTATTCCAGATTTGGGAACATTTTCCAGACTGTGGGCACACTTTCTTTCAAGCAAGCAGAGATGTTCAGGAGGAAGAGATGTGAGCTAGCTTCCAGGGATGACACAAGATAGCAGCACTTTCAAAGTAGGGGTCAAGAGAAAGTTTATTTCAGAGAGAAGCACAGCACAATATAACTTTGGAAATACTTAAGTATGGCAGATTCAAAATATTACCAAAAAGAGTAAGGGGAAAGTGGAAAAGGAAAATATGTTTGCTGTCATATTGCGGGGGAAGATTTTCACTCCATACATTCATTTTTGACAACATTAGCCAAGATCATGGGAGACATTGGCTTGAAACAACCTCTGCTCTAACTCAGACAGGAAATCACACATGGGATAGTTAACACTATCAGCCAGTGCCTGCTTCACCTATTTGAGATTCAGAAGACTAAGGTTTCAGGCTCTGGATGGATACTTGAGGGAAGGCTGTACTTGTAGAAGTGTTCTCAAAGCTAGCCTTTCATTCCAGTGTGAAACAAAAGCTTTCCATTTCAGATCTGGAAAGCAGCTGCAAAACAAACCTGTTCTCATCTCTTCAACTCGAATAACTAGATCTTTGTACGTGGTACTCGTTACCTTGCTTGTACTTCCATCAATTGCCAAGATGATGGTGTCTGCCTTAAAAGACTACTCTCATGGATTACCCTGGTTAGTCCACATATTCCACCAGCCTTCCAGTAACTGAAGGACATCCTCACACATACAAATGATTAAGCGTATAAATATGCTGAGGGAGCCTTTGAGACTGTACAGGGGATGAGCACTTTAATTCTTCAGGGATGATCTCATTTTTGTGCTGATGGCTGTCACTCTTCACACAGAAATGTTAATACATTTCTATACTAGAGAGAGGGAAACCACAAACACAGCCTGATGTCACATCATTGTAACTCTGTAAGAGAAGGCTCAGGCAGAATCTTAGCATTGTACATAAATACCTGAAGGGAGGGTGAAAACAGGACAGAGCCAGGCTCTTTTCAGTGATACCTAGTGACAGGACCAGAGGCAATGGACACAAATAAAAATGCAGGAGGTTCTATTTGAACATCAGGAAATACTTTTTTACTGTGAGTGTGACCAAGCACTGGCACAGGTTGCGCCAGGAGATGATGAAGTATCCATCCTTGGAAATATTCAAAAGCCATCTGGACATAGTCCTGAGGAACAGGCTCTAGGTGTCCCTGCTTGAGCAGGAGGTTGGACCAGGTGACCTCTTGAGGTCTCTTCCAACCACAACCATTCTGTGAAGTCAGTGGGATTACTTAGACGAAATTATAATTTAACAGCTTTTAGAGAATTTTCAGCTAAAATTACAAGTCACTACCTTTAGTGATTAGAAAACAAGATCTGCTTGTTTAACTGACTGGAGCAAAATTGCAAAAGCAACATAATTCACAGCAAATACACACTTGTACATACTTACCTTGGCTGGTGCACGTTTATATTAAAATGGATAGTATTGTCTACTTCCCTCAGCATCTATGATGCAGCATATAGGTTATCAAGTTAAAAAAATAGATACTCAAATTGAATATATCTTGGTCCTTACAGAAACTCCTGTACATATCCTGCGCTCTACTCAGCTATGAGCAAGCTGAGTGCCAACTTGCTTGATCTGAAAGTTGTATGTTGACTATTATTATACACAAATGTTTGCATGCTTCGAAATTACATTTGGGTCACTTCTTTTAATAGATCCATTCATAAGCAGAGATGACTGTCAAGAACCAACAAAGCTGGAATCCCAAAAGGTTTGCGATTCAGGACCAAAGTCCAGAACTTGCTTCAAGTCAGGAATGCTAAGCTCTGTAGTCTGTCTGACCTCAGTGCTGTAAGAGAAAATAAATGGTAGTTATCACTCACTGGTATTGTGGAAGAAACATGTAGTGCCAGCCCTGATCCTAGAAGTCTGCTGCTGTTCTCTTTACCTCAGACATTTAATATTGAGCCAGCAGACAGGAAATGAACTATGTGAATTAAATAAAATACCATATTATAAATAACAAAAATTTCAGAACTTTATAATGGTCATTGACTTCCACTCTCAAAGGAAAGTTAGCCTTAATATCTGCACTGCAATGTGCATTATTTTAAAATTTGAAAAAACTCTGGATTAATTTCCAAAGGTATTATTGATACTGGTTGCATCTGTAATCCAGACCAGTATTTTCCACTGCAGAAGTTTTTGACAGCTTTGACAAAGCATTCCATCCAGATAGCAGCAGATAGCAGTCACTTTCCAGAAATGTCACAGGCACATGAATTCCTCTGTATCAGATGACATCTCTTTGTAAAGTAACTACAGGGCATTTCACCCTCTTCTTTCCCTTCACAAATCCCCATGGGTACTGGTCTGAAGCCATAGCCTTGAGAAATGGGACTAAATCTTCATGATTCTTAAAGATTCAGATCCAGTCCTTCTGGTGGAGCTAGTCATTCAGGTAAAAGCCAGCCCATATGTTGCACATGTTTTCTATTCACAGCTTAGTTCAATATTCATCCTTAATTTTAGAGCTACTACCATCTTTCTGCCTTCTCCTTTTAAAAGATTAGTTTGCCAGGTAATATGTCTCCTGATGGAGCAGAAACTCGAAAAAAAAAAAAAAAAGAAGTTTGTAGACTGTGTGCTTTTACAGAAATCATAACCCATATACTGTACGTATGGATGCTAATATAAACATGAGCATAATGTAGTGTCACCCGTGGAAGCCCATGTTTTGTATAAAAGACTTCTCTGAGTTCTGCCTTTGCTATGAACATGACACATTCTTGTAAGCAAATTTTATTGCCACTTGTTCACTTAGCCATGCCTACTTTACTGTCTGGACTTATCTGTTGTAATCAGACCAAAGGCAGTTGAACAAACGTGGATTTAATGTCAATGAGGTGAGGCAGAGGTATCTGAGAACTGACAGAACAGGATCCTCCCCTATATATCCGTCTCCACGCAGAAAGGCGTTGACTTTTCTAGGCAGATGGTTGATGCATTGGTCTGCAGATCTAAAACATTTTACCTTGTGCAAATATTTGTGCTTGAGCAGAACAAAAGAAATACCTTTGTGTACCATGGAGGTGAGAGACTGTGGGACACCTCAGCACTTAAAATGCAAAAGTAACTTTATCATGCAGAATAAGGCTGATATACTTTGGATTGTTTCATGTGCTACACATGTTCCTGCCAAAGGCTGACAAGAGGAAATTTCCAAATGCTGAGGTGTCCTCCACAGGATTGGCCAAGTCACTGGTCTGCTTCCTTTTGTTTCTTCCGTTGTTCAAACAGACGCACAGATCCACCGTACAAGTCAGGGGAAAACAAAAAGTCTCTATGGCAACTAAAAAGTCAGAAGGGCACCAGTGAAAAGGGGAGGAATATTTATTCTACTATCAGAAAATCTTCAGAATTTGCAATCTATATATTCACGCCTTTTTCTTGCTGTTTGACTTGCTCACACCGTTCATCACTTACTATCTTGGGTTGCTACCGTGTAAAGTAACTGACCTAGTAGTCACTACAAGTGGTTATCAGCAGACAATTTTCTTTTTAGAGGTATCAGGTATTTGCTGATCTCTTTACAATAAAAGAAGACACACCAAACCAATAGCTTCCCCTATCTTTGCATACTAAGAACCCCAATACAGCAGTCATCCTTTAGTGGGTGCTGCCATATCAAGCACTGCATTTCTAAATGTTCTGAAGTAGATGTTCATCTGGTCACCCTTTGTACATGTCTAATGCTCATGAGACAACACTCTTCAAGGTTTGTTTTGGTGCTTAGACTACATTATTCCTTCAGGAAAGAGACTAAAAATACTTCAGAAAGGTCTACTGTGTCTTCTGTTGCCTTTCTGTGTACACTGAGAATCACTTGTTACTGCTTTGCACACCCCAGCTGTATGCCCCCTGGAGACTGCCTGCAAAATGTTGGCACACATGAACCTACCCTGTTATTTAGCACTCAGCCAGATGGGGAGAGCTGGGCTCATGGATATATATAATCCACTGGTTTCATTGCCTATGTTCACGTACAGGGAAGAGGACAGTAATTGCCTGCAGAAGCTACACCCTACTGTGAGGAGTACTGTACAGGATGGGGAGAAAAGGAGCCTTGGTCTCCTAAGGTATTATTTTCCTTCAAGCCTAGAAGCTCTTGAGCATTTGTATCAGAGCACTGTAAGAGTGGAACAAGAGCCCACATCTCACAGACCTGTGCAGCTTTGCTTTGAAGACAACTCCATGGTCAATGTACATTACTGTTACCCAATATTTTCACATATACATGCCCACAGAGAAGCATTCTCATGTTAATTGAGAGAAATATTCCCTCATAGCCTCTGCTACTTTATCTCTCATTAATTTACACATTCACAAAAAAAAAAAAAAAAGGGGGGGGGGGGGGGGGGGAAAAGAAAAATTACAAAAACCCAAAATGAGGTTCCAAGAGGAAATTCAAAAATTAAGAGCAATAATTCGCCTGGAACCGG